>BHEV01008158.1:0-26407 GCA_004319985.1 Emydocephalus ijimae
AAAGAAAGAAAGAAAGAAAGAAAGAAAGAAAGAAAGAAAGAAAGAAAGAAAGAAAGAAAGAAAGAAAGTAAGTGGAGGTCTCCAAGGTCTCCTTTTCAAAAACAATACCACTGAATGTCTGCAGTTTGGAGGACAAGGAAACCTGGAACCTGGAAAGAGACAAGCATAGACTGTACACACTATTGGAGCATGTTGCCAAATGCCATTGCATAAGCATTTGTTGGATTTGCAAAATGCTGACAGAACTTCCTTCCCTCCTCCTTGGCCAAAGTCCCACTGGAAAGCTCCATCTGTCTCCATCTGGGCTGTTGCTGGCTTTAGGCTGTAAACATCTATGGACTATTTACATTCTGATTTTGCAAGTGCATACTGTCTTCCTTCCAATATACTCTTTACCTATGATTTGGACATAAAGGTTTAGCTTGATCACCTGCTTAATTTGGTTCAATCCAGGGACACTTGAGATTCTGTGAAAGCAATCCTTTTCTCTCCAGGTTGAAACAGCCAAGCTTATGGAAGAAATGAACACCCTTTCCAACTGTTTTGGATTGGTACAATACATCTCAAAATGCCAAGTCAAATAAAAGCGAGTGGAGAATATAAAAACACCACCAGATAAACACAAATTACAAGCAAGTCAACTGATATGTCTTCTAAAATAATCATGTGCAGTGCTCCAGATTAGATTTTTAAAAGTGCTCAGTGATATTTTGATTATATCCACTGAAATTTATAGGAGTTTTAGTCAGGGGCTAAATATTATTATAGAGTATTTCTGAAAAATCTATCTATAAAATTAGTGGCCTGAATAGCTAACTAAATTTGACATGGATTCTGTTCAAATAATATTCTTTTTTACCAGTAGCATTACACTTAACCATTCTCTTATCTCTTTCATTGAGATTCGGTTCAGGTACTTCTACTGAAAGCTTTCAACCTTACCAAAGTATCAAATCTAAAAATATATATCATCTATTATCTTGGAGTAATCATAATGATCAAAATTGAAAAATAATGGCATAAACTGGTTGTGGTGGTCCCATTGATTTTTCAGCACACTGGGTGCCATACCAAAAAATCTTGGACAGCACTTAGAAAATCTGCGCATTTGCAAAATTTCCGTCTGTCAGTTGTGGAAGGCCACACTACTTCAGTCTGCACATATACTACACTGTATATTACAATATCTTAGGTTCCTGGAAAGAACTCAATATGTATGAAGGCCAACACCAACTAAAGAACTGGCAGCTGTGACTTAGCATTGTAAAGTTGTAGACAGATAACAACAATAATAATATAGGATTAAACATTTGACCATTTTATAAGTGGCTGCTGCAAAATTTTGCAAGCTGACTAGAAGCATTGCCATGACTGTGTTGTCAAAATTATATATTGAAAACTTTGTCAGAGATTTGGATTAGGACTCCTGTATGGGACCATCAAGCTGAGGTGGTTTTGGAAAGTGAATGGGTTAAGATCTTATGGGACCTTAAGATCCAAATAAACAGGTATCTTTTTTTCATAAGGTGCCTGATAAAATAGTTATTGAAAAGAAGAAACTCTGGTTCACTGATTGGGCCATTGACACTGGCATTGACAAAATCACCATCAGTCAATTGCAAAGGTAGCTTTACTTGGAACAGCTTACATCTTGCTATGATACCTTTAACACCATCTGTCCAAGTCCCTATTACAAGGATTTGATAGGTCAACACAACTGCCAAATCCAGCCTAAACATCTGGCTGACTGTGTGACCAACCATGATAACAATAAATGTTTTAAGACTGAGTTGGAATGTATTTATTTATTTATTCTCATATGGCAATGTTACATCAGCTAGGAGACTACAATGCTAATATAGTTATTTAGTTCCCATTTGGTTCATGCTTGCATGCTATCTATGGTGCACCAAGGGTGCAATTAGAATTAGAATTAGAAGAACTTTATTATCATTGTACAAGTACAACAAAACTGTGGATGCACCCCAGCAACTGTTTGCAATACAATAAAACCAAAGCACTTAAAAATGAAGATAAGAACAATAGAGTACCCACATCTCCATTTGCAATTTGAGAGTACAAGCTAGTGCAAGTTAGCTTCGCACCAGAAAGAAAGACAAACAATGTCATCTAGGGCTTTCTCCCTCCACCAAAATCACCTCAAAGAACGGCGTTGCTTCTGGGAAGGTCCAATGCAGGCAGGGATCTGATCATCTGAATGAAGCACTGGCCCATCTTTTCACTGAAGTGGTATCTATTTATTTACTTTTATATAACATATTTTTGAACTGCTATGTGGGCAGAAGCTGAGGCAAGTGACAGGAGCTCACTCCACCACGGGATGCTAGAACTCGAACCACTACAGTAAAGACCATCTCCAGCATAATTAAGCCATGGAATCATCGTGCCTCTTTTGGATGTGGTATCTACAGTTTACAAAACCATTAAACTGCAAGCTGGAAACCAGTATTTTCCTAAACCTTTTCAGAATGGGTTAGAAAATGCTTGTCTAAATAATAAATAATAAAAATATCTTTAGTAAAGTCACAAAGGACATGCAAAATTAAGTCCTCTATAAATGGAGCTGGACTGACTCACTTGATACTGGATAATCAAGTCTATTATTTCCCCATGGAATGATTCCGTATATTTTACTGGTGTAATCAGTCCATCATACACTGATATAGAAACAAGATTTTTTTTCCAACTCAGCATAAGTAAAGGGCAGAGGCAGAAATTTCACTTGCTGAAATTCAGTATTATCAACATAACCTGCATAATGTCTTAGTCTCAGAAGCCAAGTACTAACATGCTTACAATTAATATCAATTCAAGGTGACTATATACATTTTCAGTTCTTTAGTTCTGCATACTTCTTGGAACTGTTTTATTCATTTTGTTATGAAATAACAAATGTTATAGAGAGTATAAAAGAATGGTCTTCTGGTACTTGCTTATTTATTACACAAATACCATTTGCAATAGTAATGTGCATGCCTCAGAAACCAACACAAAATACAATTTTATACTATGTGGCTTGGATCAGCCCATGACTGTAACTGGGACTAGATTAAATCACAACACTTAGACATGAATCCTAAATACTGGGAACAAAGTTGGCAATATGATCCATTTATCTCATATCCAGAAGGCAGCTTCATGGAATCGAATGTATATTGGATCAAGGACCAGAGATTCTCCATGAAGATTTCCACTTGTTGGTTGGAAGTACATGGTATAATACTATCATCTACCCTTTGGTAAGTCCAGCTCTGAAGATGGGGCATCAATTTCCTCTCTCAGTAGAAGTAAATGTTGGCTAAGGTTTACTAAAAGGGAAAAAGAAAAAAGTTCCATGTCCTGACTATGCTAATCCAGTTGGTTTGTTCTGCTGTTTGCTGGCCTTCATTCATTGTGTTAAACCAAAGGGTAATTAGCTATCATTCACATCCACACCTGACAATTTATGCATGCCTGAAATTCAGCTGAACTGCCTTATATGTGGACAGAACATAAACTTTCTTGAATCCCTCCTTTAAATCTGAAGAATTTCCAGGAATAACATTCAGCTGCTTTGTAAGACATTATACTAATCTGCCAAGTCAAAAAGCACTTTTCTTAATGGATTTTTAAATATCTAGGCTTTCCCTCCCAATCTTGACATGCACATAATGTTTGCTGAATATACATTACACAGAGAATATGCATACTCCCCCAATATTTTGAAGTAGTTTTGAGTGGGGAGAAGGAGGAAGAAAGGGAAGCAGAAGAGAAAGTGGCAGTCAGAAATGCCAGCAAACTCAAATACTTTGGCACCATTCATCTTCCCTGATAAAACATTCAGACGCTCCCAGATTTGCTCCCTGCAAACGGGTTAGACAAACCAGACTGTAGAGATAAACTTCAACTTACAAACATTTGTTTAGTGACTGCTTGAAGTTACAATGGCATTGGGAAAAAAGTGACTTATGACCAATTCTCACACTTACAGCCATTGCATCATCTCCATAGTCACTTAGCAACTGCCAAGTATTTATGATAGTAGCAACATCTGAGGGAGGCATATGATCACCACTTACCACCTTTCCAGCTGGCTTCCAACAAGTAAAGTCAACAGGGGAATTAGCATGAATCAACCACATGAGTCACTTAATAGCTGCAGTGATCCACTTATAACAACTATGGAGGAAAGGTCGTAAAATCAGTTGCCTGGCTTAGCAACAGAAATCCAGTTGCAAGCCAAGGACTACCTGCATAGTGGAGCAGAAGGGTAGTTTAACACTCAATTTTCTACTATGTCATAAAATGCCCATTAGGATGAAAGTTGAAAATAGAAGCGACCTCTTTTCAAAAGGGGTTACTAGGACACGTCAGATAAATAGACTGTTCCACATCCTGCTCTTTGCAAGTGCTGTATAAGCAAGAAAGCAGCAATATTACCGACAAAGGCTGTGCAGTGTTTTGGATTCTGTTCTAGAAAGTTATTTCAGAGGCAGACATGAAAAACCATAGTCCCTTGTCTGCAGTACCTTCAAAAAGCTGGCCTTTTGTTAAAATCGTATAATAGCAGTAGAGGACAGCTGTGAGACCCTTGAAAAAGATGGGCAGACAAGTGTTGGGTTTGCCTGTAATTTGAAGCCTCACTCAGCTGCCAATTAACCATCTTCCCACATCCCATTAGGAACAACATGCTCCAAATAACTGGCCTCAGTTGTCATTATTTCTTCCTACTCCTGAAAACGGGCAGATTTTTTTTTGTAAAAAACAAACAAACCCGAAGAGGCTTGGCACTTGCAGAGGGGAAAGGGTTAATTTAGTCATCTCTGCTGCAGACTCTGCCTGGCAGAGGAAAATGAATCACATTTCCTCCCGCTCTCCATCAGCAAAGATTGCTCTATAATTTTGTTTTTAGCCATTCGTGACTGAGACCCTTCTCTGAAAATGTTTTAGCTCCTCAGCATCTTTGCTATGTGTCCCCAGATGGCTGAAATCTTTGGGGGAATGGCTTCATTTTGCAACAGCTGAGGGCTGGGGGAATAGGAAGGGCTGATGGATGCGGAGCCCTCAAATCAGTGACATTGGCTATTCTTTCTGTGGCCCACTTAGCCACCTTGGATCATCCAATGTAATTGTTTACGACTTTCTTGAAAAGACCCTGGTCCTGAATGGGGTAATAGCTTATGGCCTCTAGCAGTCAAGCAGCCTGACCATTTTAAAGAAGCTATTGTAATCTCCCGTGAACACACTTTTCCTTCTCTACCCTTTTACCACTTTGTAAATATAGTGATGCATACCCAGCAATGGAACAAAAAAAGGTCACTTATCTGGCCTACCACCTTATCCAGCTGTCTCCAGTCTTTTAACATAAGTGCAGCAGCACTTAAGAAAAGGGAGGAAATACATCTGTGTTTCCATCTCATGACAGATCACCATGGCCAAAAATTAATCAGGCAAGAATTAGTAACTATTTCCCAAATAATTTACATTTATGAATAATGCACTCTATTTTAGAAGTCCAGCTTTTCTGAAGATTGGGGGGGGGGGGAGCAAAATTAGTGTTATTAAGGTAACCTTTTAAAAAAAAACCTGGCTCTTTCTTCTCTGTCTGTGATATACACATTGAGATGGAGAAGCTCTCCTCGGTGCTTAACCCCTGGCCAAAACAGCTCAATCTGCTAAATACCTACCTGCCAGGCTCCTGTCAAAAGCCTAGCAACTGGGCCAGTAAAATGTTGGCACCCTGCCTGGCATACCAAGCAAGTCAATGGCACGGGGACTGCTTTTCTTCTCTTCTTTCCATCCTTCCTTGAACTTTTAACCACATGGAGATACGAAGCAAAACACTAAAATTAAAATTAAACCATTCTCACTACAGGTAAGCCCTTAACTTACAATCACAACTGAGCCCAGAATCTCTGTCGTTAAGCGAATTTGGCCCCATTTTATGACCTTTCTTGCCTCAGTTATTAAGTGAATCACTGCAGTTGATAAATTAATAACCTGGTTGCAGGGGTGAGATTCATTTTTTTAAACAACTGGTTCTGTGGGCATGGCTTAGTTGGCGGGTGTAGCTTGGTTGTCATGCAATTGGGTGGGCGTGGCCAACTTGACATCACTCATGTCAAGGGGCGCTTCTCCTCGCCTGGCCTCTCATGACAGTGGGGATGCTGCAACGGTCATAAGTGTGAAAAATGGTCATAAGCTACTTTTTTCAGTGCCATTGTAACTTTGAATGGTCACTAAATGAGCTGTTGTAAGTCAAGGATTACCTGTTCAAAAATACAAAAAGCTTCTTTGCTTGCAAAAAGCTGCCCTAAATACCAATCATTAGATTAAAAATACCTGCAAGCCGGAGTTACAAATCAGGCAGGGTGCCAGAGCATTTTGAGGAATGAAAATAGTTAAAATGCAGTGATAACTATCAAGCAGCCAACTCTTGCTCCCTTTAGCAGAGAGGTCATTTAAGCTCTCCAGAAAGAACACAACCAGGAGAAGAAATCCTTAGATCCATTTGCACCACTTAAAGATACCAGCTGGTCTCACTCACCTCACAAGATATCCTAAGGAAATCAGCCAGATTTAAGGAAAAGTGAAAGGCTGTAAAAAAACCAGTGCCAAGCTTGCATTCTGCCTCTTGGAAGTACACCCCAAAAGGACAGTGCCAGATAGTACTAAAGCAGTGAGGAAGACCCCCTCCCCAGATAGAAAAAGAAACCCTGAGGCAGGAAAAAATTCAAACACAATACAAATAAAAATAATTAAATCACAACAGTAGCTGTTGCATGTTGAAGCAGAATAGAGAAAATTATTCCATCAATAAACACAGGATTAAACATCACCAAGCACAGAATTAACCTTCACCAAAAACCAGGTTTAGACCAAAACTCAGAAAGGGTATGTAAACTCACGTTTGAATGTCAATCTTTCTAGTTAGTCAAGAAGCCTTGCTGAATGTCATTCATCTTGGTTCCCTGTCATAAAAAGCTTCTTTCTGATAGGTCTGCTTCATTAATCAATTATTTCTTCAAAATGGTGATTGTCCAGGGAAATATTTTCTCCCAACAGCAGTGTAAAAATCTTAAAACAACCCTTCCCCTTTAAGAAAGTCAAGCCTCACTTCTGGTTTGCAAGCTTTCGGCGGCGGCAGGGATTCGCGACCGCGCAATCCCTGCTGCGTTCGCCATCAAGGTTCCCCCGATCCATCTGGATTTGGGGGATATAGCTGCCCCGTAGAGGCAGCTGAAGACAGGGGGGATCCGGCAAGGGGTTTGGGGGTGTCGCAAACCCCCTCCCCAGCCAGCTAAACCCCCTTTTCCCGAGGCGGAGGAACGGCGGTCAGCAATGGCCGCCACGAAGAAAGCTGCAGCCGGGTAAGCAGGTGCAGGAGGGAGAAAGCTAGAAGAAAAGTGAAAGCTGCTTCTAACAGGGACAAGACGGGAGAAAGTGACTTGGAACCTGGAAGGCTTCTAAGTATATATTGTTCCTTGTGAGAGTTATAAGCTGCGAATACTCTAAAAGGGAAAGCTTTTTCCTTGTTCTACTCTCCTTCCTAAAGTGACAGTGGGAAAAAAAAAGAAAGAAATAACCTTTTGGCTGTGAGTGGGAAGGGAGAGTGAAAAAAATAAGAGCCAAATTTGAAAATAAGATTGCCTAGAATTGAAGAGAAGATTGCCTAGAATTGCAAAGAGTTTAAAAACTTCCAAAAAATATATTTGAAAAGGATTTGTGACCACTTTAACCCCAGAAAGAGAAAGTGAAGAAGAAGAAGGTATCTAAAAGAAACAGTCTGTTTGGATTGTTTGGTGATTTTGGAACCTTTGGAAATTACTTCTGATTAAATCATCTGGGTGGTTGTTTGGGAAAACTTTTTCTCTACACAATGGCATCATCTATGGATGAATTGAAATTTATATATCAAAAATATGAAAGCGAAAAACAAGGAGGGGAAGATGGTTTTGGCACTATTTTTCAATACTTAGAAATGGCAGTTTATATTTATGTGAAGCAGAATGAGGATGATGGGGACAAAGAAGAAGAAGGAGCCATCTTTGATGAACAAGTGACTTTGACTGGAGAAGGGAAAAAGCAAGAGAAAAAGGAAAAAAGGTCTTTGAGATCTGGAAAAACAGTCCAAAAAGAGAAGAATAAGGTAAAAAGGGGACATTGTGTTAAGAAACAACAGAAAGGGGGAAAGCAGAACAAAAGACAAGTGGAGAGACAAGGGGTTAAAGAGGACAAGGAGAAGAAGAAGCAAGGGAGAAAGGAAGGGATGAGAAGTCTTAATGGTGGGGAGCAAGATGTTAAGAAGCAAAAGTTTTTTAGAGATAATGGATAAATTTTATTGTTAAAGGGATTCTAGAAAGGTACATAAGACTGCATTCTTATACTTGTATTTAGANCTTTTACTTGTATTTAGAAGTAATCATAGAAAATTAGAAATAATATGTAACTTAAAATATGATAAAATATTTAACATAAATTAGTGAAATTTTTGGTTAAGAAAAGGGAGTACTGTNTGGGGGGGGATAATAATCTTTGGAAAGCATAAGTGTTCCCACAAAGGTATGATATCTTATTGAAATGGATAAAATGTTCAAGATATAAATGATTGTTAATATTAATGATTAGCAAAATCTTCGTGAAATGAGATTTGAAGTGGAAGAAGGAGGAACATTTTAATGAAATATAGCTATAATATGTGATGGGGGGGGAATAATTATGGAAAATAGGGCTCCCATAAGAGTATGTGATTTAATTGAAAAGCNAATAATTATGGAAAAAAAGGGCTCCCATAAGAGTAGTGATTTAATTGAAAAGCAATGAGTTAAATGTTTAAGATATGAATGAATATCAATACTAATGAATAGATTTGTATTATTTTTGATAATATAGTATAATTTTAAAATGTACCAGATGGAATCCCAATGTATGTTATGTGTTTTATATTAAGTATTATAAATATAGGGGAAAGAGATAAAGGCATCATACTCCATATAGCGTACAGGAGAAATACTTCTTTTTTTTAAAGAAGAAAAAACAAATGGTTGGCTGGAATAGAACAGGCAAAGAATAATAAATATTATGATATGAATTGAGAGGAGATAAATAAAATAAAATAAAATGGAGAAAATTTAAAGGAGAGAAGAAGTTATATAGAAAATTGAAAATGTTAATAAGATATGAAATGGTATGCAAAATTAATATCAATTTGAATTTGTGTCTGTATCGAGAGTTTTAACCCGGGACTAAGCAACTTTCAGAAAAGAGATTTTTTATGCTTTTATGTTTTGTGTTTATGTCTATTTATGTATTGTTTGTTTTGAAAATAAAACTTTTTTTTAAAAAAAAAAGAACGTCAAGCCTCAGAAGCTCCGGAGATAGGAAGGAAAAAACAAAAGGAGATTGCTTCTAACTTCTGGTTCTCCAAACTGCTTAGAAAGTTAACAAGGGGTTCTATAGAACCAGTCAGAACCAGTAGAATCCCACCCTTGTCTGGTTGTTAAGTTAGTAAAACCCCCCATTGACTTTGCTTGTCAGAGGGTCACAAAAGGAAGGATCACATGATCTTGGGACCCAGCAATGGTCATAAATATGAACTCGTTGCTAATTTTGATCACATGATCGTGAAGATGCTGGAAAGGTCGTAACTGTAAAGTCGATGGTCATAAGTCACTTTTTTTTAGTGCTATAGTAACTTTGAATGGGCACTAAATGAATTGTAAGTAGAGGACTACCTATATTTCATATCCCAATATACCTATCCCAATGGCCACATCTGCTTAATTTTCTTGAGGCAAGCAGCCAATAAAAGCCAAAGAGCAAGACATTCCTCCAGTAAGATAAGATTTTAGGATGTACCTGCATCTTTGTAGTAATAGAATCATGAAAATAGATGGAACTTCACTAACTTTCTATTCTTACTTTCTGCTGATATAGGACTTCTACTATTGCCCGTATCTTAATGGCCTTCCAGCTGTTTCAGAAACTCTAAGGAAACCTATGTAACACCATAGCCTCACACAGTACTCTCTCAGACATTACAGTTCCACATTACTAATAGGTATTTTCTGCCTGCATGAGATAGTTCTTTGACATTCACAGTTGCATTTCTTTCTGCCAAACAGCTGATAGAATTCAAACTTAAAAATAAAGTTTCACACACATAGCCCAGGATGATTCCTATAAGCTGCTGTGAATGAATCCCTAAATTCTAAAATAATTCTACTGATTTTAGCAGGGTTACTTTAATGGCCAGCCAAGTAGGGTTTTATTTGTATACTTTATTTTTTTTTCTCAATTTCTATGACTGCCTATCTCTGCAAATGACTCTGGGTGATGGAAAATCTTAAAATAAATTAAAAAATTTCCATCATAAATATAAATATTAGAACCCACATCTGAGGATGATGACACAATAAAACCAAGGGATGGGACACTTCAAACACTCAGTGCTCCAGGCCAGACAATAGAACCAGATCTTTGAGTCTTAGGAAAGGCCAGTAGAATTGGGTCTATCTTAAGGGTTACAGGATTGCAGTTAGGGGTGTCCAATCTTGGTTACTTTAAGACTTGTGGACTTCTGAGGAGCTGTGGTGGTGCAGTGGTTAGAATGCAGAATTGAATTCGATCCTGACCAACTCAAGGTTGACTCAGCCTTCCATCCTTCCAAGATCAGTAAAATGAGGGTTGTTGGGGGAAATATGTTGAGATTGTAAACTGCTCAGAGGGTGCTATAAAGCATTATGGAGTGGTATTTAAGTTTCATGGCTGGCTGAGGAATTCTGTGAATTGAAGTCCACAAGTCTTAAAGTTGACATAGTTGGACACCCTGATTGCAAACCTGATCTAGAATTTTGAACTTCTCAACCAGGAAAACACTTACTTAGGTATAAAATATATCCTACCAAATGATTTTGAAGGATGCACAATAGTTCTTTAGTCTTTGCCCAAGCACAGCACCTTTCTGATATTCATTAATTAGCTCTTAAAATAACTGTGCCTTCTTTCAAGTTGCTCTGATGAATAAAACAAAGATATGGTGCTTATGTAAATCTCAACATTCCCTCCAGATGTTTTTTTTTTGAAGTGTGCCAAATTCTAGTATTTATTGCAGAATAAGTACATTCAAACACAATAACATTTCTACTTTTTAATGGCAGTTATGAGTGTTAAATAGAAAGTATACTGTTGAGACAGCCAGAAAAAAAGATAATCACTGCCCAAGCCTGTCCTTTTGATCTGAAAGCAAACACATATAATTTTTGAAAATCAACTTCTATAATACCACTTATTTCCATATTAATTTCATTTAAAGAAAGGTGAACAATGTTTGCTGTGTATGGTAAGCAGCCTCAAACCAGTGGTGGGATTCAGCTGGTTTGCACTGATTCAGGAGAACCAGTTGTCAAATTACACCTCCCCCCCCAGCTATCAAAGTGGATTCTGGGCTGCACTACAATGGAGAAACGGGCAATGGAGTGGCCAGTGTGAGGAAAGAAGAAGGCTTCTTTTCCTCTTTCTTTTCCCTGCTCCTCCTCCTTCCCTTGTGCCGGCCACTCCATGGCCTGTTGTGCCATTGCAGTGCAGCACAGAGTCCAGGATCCAGTTTGATATCAGGTGGTGGTGGTGGTGTAATTTAACAACTGGTTTACCCAGGGTCAGGTTGACTGTCATGGGAGGCTCGTCCTGCATGTGCAGTGGATCTGGATAGGGCCACGCCTTGCATGACAGCCAACCTGACCCTGGGCAAGCTGGTTGTTAAATTATTTACCAGATACTTTAGAAAATTCCCCACTAAATCCCTCCCCACCCAATGATGTAATTTCTCATTGTTTTTTGTTTGTTTGTAGTAACACAAAATAGAAACAGCAACCACCCTTGCAGAAATCAAAGGCCAAACTCTTCCATGATTTCCCCACTGTGTGTGTTTTTTTTTCCCCAATGGAATGTATTGTAAACTCAGTCAGGTAAAGTATTAGGAAAACTCATCTTCAAGAAACATTATTATTCCAGAATAATAGCCTTCCCTTAACATGGTGCTTCCAAAATGAATTGTGCTGGATTTGTTAGAATTTCTACTTCGCAGTTCCCAGAATTGGGGGGAGGTTGTATTAGATGCAGAGAGGCCAAGACAGATGGAGTTAGGTAGAGACTTAATGCCCCCTGCAATTTCTTTTTTTTAAAAAAAAATATTAAATTTTTATTCTAGAAAAAATATTTATTTGACATACATTTAAAACAGACAAATCAATACACACACACACACGCACACATATACACACACACATATATATACATATGTACATTTTACAGCATATATTGAGCAATGGTTTTTTTTTTCTTTATCTTTATCATTGATGTGATCTGCCTTGTTACAATAGCTCCTTCGTTCTTTTAAAGTTTTAATTTCTCGATATAGTTTGTGATTAAATGCACATCTTCTGGAATTTTCATAACTTATCCAAATATCAAATATTACCTTTTCTTTAACCACTCATACCAAATGTTCTATATTTCATAATAGTCACCATCTTGTTTATTTTTTAACAGTTTGGTTAGGCTATCCATCTCATTGCATTCATGTATTTTTTAAATTACCATATCCTCTGAAGGAATGGAAGACAGTTTCCAATTTTGTGCATAGGTTATTCAGGCCGCAGTTATGATATGCAAAATTAAATATTGATATCTTTTTCTCCATTTTGAATTTGCCCCCTGCAATTTCTACCTGCATATCAGTGGGAACTCTACTTCCTGCTACTGCTTCCCAGAGGTATTCTATAATGATGCTCTCTGAGACAGCAAGCTTGTGATTTCAAAGGAGCTTGCCTGTTTCCTAGATTGAGTTCTTAAGTCAAGCTTGCCAGGCAGTTAGTGACTGAGTGAAGCAGGCATCTGAAGCCATGATTGCCATTATAAACCTCATAAATATATAAAAATGCAGAGAAAAGGAGAAAGACAACATAAAAGAAATTGCCTTTCTTTGTGGTTGAGAATTTAAAGTTGAACTATGTGTTGCTATGGCTACAATATTTGGTTTGCTGAATTGTTACTGCCAAACTTTCTGGGAAGTTAATAGGAGAGAGTAGATAGGGATATTTTAGTTCTTAGTCCACAACCTACTTTATCATATGGAATAAAGGACATGCTGTCAGAAATCAGTGGAAGATTTGAATACTTTCTGGTTTGGTTCTATCAGAGAAGGTGGTATGAATTCCAGAAAAGTTATCTGCCTTGTCGTTGTAGTCTTTGAAAGGACCTAATGGCAAAGACTGCAATGACGACACCATCAAACCAAACCTCTTTAACACATTCTTTGGCTCAGTATTTGTAAACAGCAATGGATCAAGCCCAGTATTTCCTAGCTGAACCACAGACAACTACAATGATCTAATACATATTGATTTTATAGAAGACATTGTTGAAAAAGCACTGCACAATCTAAAACCATCCCTATCTATTGGACCAGAGGGAATATGTGCCTACTTCTTAAAAAAGCTATCCACTGCCATAGCTGAACCTCTAAGCATAATCTTTGAAAAATCTTTCAGGACCAGCTCCTTGCCAAAACTATGGTCACAAGCCACAGTTATCCCCATCTTCAAAAAGGGAGACCCCAGCCGAGTTGAAAATTACAGACCAATCTCTTTATGCTGCGTCACCTGTAAAGTCATGGAATCAATTATTAACCAATCCATTAGCCTCCACTTAGAAAGAAACAACTTACTCTCTAATAAACAATTTGGTTTCAGGAAAAAACTATCATGTAATCTGCAACTCTTACACTGCAAAAACATATGGACTACACAACTCGATCAGGGCAAAGCAATAGACGCAATCTACATAGACTTCTGCAAAGCCTTTGATTCAGTGGTACATCACAAACTACTACTAAAACTAAAATCTTATGGTATCTCTGGACACCTACATAACTGGATAGAAGCATGCCCATCAAACAGACAACAAATGGTCAAAATTGGGAGCGTCCTATCAAATTCTGTACCTGTCAACAGTGGTGTCCTCCAAGGTAGTGTTTTAGGACCAACTCTCTTCATACTCTACATCAATGACCTCTGTGATCATATTAAGAGCAACTGCATTCTCTTCGCTGATGATGTAAAGCTATTCAACATCACAAACAACACTACTACCCTCCAAAAAGACCTTAACTATGTATCAGAATGGTCAATCAAATGGCAACTTCAAATCTCAACAAATAAATGCTCTGTCTTACATATTGGCAGAAAAATATCAGAAAATAAAATGCAAGCTAAATAGTCAAGACCTTGTTGAGGATCCAAGCTCTGTAAAGGACCTTGGAGTACTCATCTCTAATGATCTAAGTGCTAGAGCCTACTGTAACTACATAGCCAAAAAGGCATTAAGAGTCGTTCATCTAATCCTACATCGCTTCTTCTCTGGTAATATCACACTACTAACTAGAGCATACAAAACATTTGCTGCACCTATACTTTAATACAGCTCATGAGTCTGGAACCCATATCATGTACCTGATATTAACACAATTGAAAAAGTCCAGAAATATTTCACAAGAAATATCCGCTCCTCTACTCATTGCAGAATACCTTATGCTACCAGACTTGAAACTCTAGTCCTAGAAAACCTAGAACTATGCTGCCTCTAGTCTGATCTAAATAAAATCATACATTGCAATGTCCTACCTGCAAATGACTACTTCAGCTTTAACCATAACAATACAAGAGCACACAATAGATACAAACTCAAGGTTAACCGCACCAAACTTGACTGCAGAAAATATGACTTCAGCAACAGAGTGGTCAATGTTTGAAATACTCTACCTGACTCTGTGGTTTCTTCTCCAAACCCCAAAAACTTTAACCTAAGACTGTCTACTATTGACCACACCCCCTTCCTAAGAGGTCTGTAAGGTGCATAAGCATACCAGTTGTGCCTACTGTCCCTGTCCTATTATTTTTTATTTTTCTTATAAGTATCTATCTCATGTATTCAAAACTATATTTATTCTTATACCTGTATCTTGTAAGTGATTGACAAATCAAATAAATACCAAAAAATACGAAAGTAGAACTGATTTTTCCAACCCTACCCCACTATCCCTTTATATAGCTCCCACCAAAAAGTGCAACAGGTGTATGTCCCACTGACAATCAGCTTGTGTCTGAGATTCGATATTTGATGGCACTTTGTTACTGCCCATAAGAAGCCACATTTATTTCCGCTGGACTCAGAACTATTATAAAGAGAAGAAGGGATGGTCTTGAATGACAGGGAGAAAAGCTGCTTCCAAGGCAACAGTCAGAAAGTAACTTGAGAAAATATCTCAGACAAGCCCACCCATTCACAAAAAGGTAATGTGAGTGAGAGGATAAGCATTTTTACACTGGCAAGATTCTGTTACTAGAGCTGTCATTTGTATTTTTGTGTCAGTTTTATATATTTGATATACGTGGAATGACATAATCAATAAAGTTTCTATTTAAGTTCCTTATCTTGCCCAGTTTCACTCTCAGGAATACCAAAGAAATCCATCAGGTTTGCATTTTTACACCAATTCATCCTCCTTGAATCTATATACAGTATGAACTCCTTTTAAGCTTCTGTGGTGTCGTTTATAAATCTACAATTCAGATGTGCACAAATATAAAAGTACATATATTTGCATAGTGAATTTACAAAGTTGTTTTAAATTCACGATGCAAATACCGTGTTTCTCCAACAATACGCCCCCCCATAGCATGTTTTCTAGGCATAAAATGAAATTAAGCCCCTCCCCCCAAATTTAGGCCTAGCTTAAAAAATGCAAAATTGGGGGAGGAAGGTGGGGGGGGGAACTTGCCGTTAGAAGTGCCCCATGGGCAGCTACGCCTCACCATCAGCTGCTCCTAACAGCCAATCATGGTGGAGCAAGGAGGGCTCCCTTACCCCTCCCTTACCTGGGTCAGCAGGAGGGCGGTGTCGGTGTGGATGTCCGGCAGCATTTCAGCCGCTTCTCAGGCCTCAGTAGCTTCCATGGTTCCCGCTGGTGCTGGTGCCTCTCTTGCCAGCGCCGTCTCCAACAACAGCATCTGAGTCGCTCCTGCTTTTCCTCCGTCCCCGTAACAACAGGGAAAAAAAACATTTTGAGGTACTGGGGAGTGCCGCGCACTGCATTTTGATTTAATCCTGAGCGGCTGGGTGGGCATGAGAAGAGCCGAGTGAGCATCTCTGCTGCTGCTACCCTTGGTGCTCCAGCCTCGGGCTCTGCAAGTTTGCAAAAGTCCCGGTGCAGCAGCCCGTTCCTGCATTCCAAGCATGGGAACCGTGGAAGTGTTTCAGCTCCTTCTCGGGTGGGAGAGCCGCCTCCATAACTTCCACGGTTCCTGCCGCTGCTGTCGCTGTTATTGGAAACAGTGCTGATGAGAGAGGGACAGTTGCAGCTCGGCCTGGGCACTTGGAATGCAGGAACGGGCTGCGCACCGGGACTTTTGCAAACCTGCAGAGCCCGAGGCTGGAGCACCAAGGATAACAGCAGCAGAGACGCTCACTCGGCTCTTCTCACGCCCACCCAGCTGCTCAGGATTAAATGAAAACGCAGTACGCAATGCTCCCAGGTACTTCAAAATCTTTTTTTTCCTGTTGTTATGGGGATGGGGGGAAAGAGGGAGTGACTCAGGTGCTGCTGTTGGAGATGGCGCTGGTGTGTGTGTATGGGGAGAAATTAATTCACCCCCGAAAAGATGTCCTAGCCATTTTTTCGGGGCTCAAGAAAAAATAAGGCTCGGCCTTATTTTGTGAGAAACACGGTATATGTATTATATATGCGTTATTTTTGTGCATATTTGAGTTGTAGATTTATAAACTGCAGAATAGAAGTCTAAAAGGAGTTCATATATAGATTCAAGGTTCATGATTTGGCGTAAAAAGGCAAACCCAATGGACTTCTCTGCCATTCCCAGGGTAAAACTGAGACAGAAATTAGAAAAAATAAAGCTACACAAACTTGAAACTTTCACTTTTTTTGTCACAGTTTTCCTGGTTGCTGTTCACTTCAAAGAGTAGTCAAGGTGAACAACCTTCCTTGACACATTCTCCTTGACCACCAGCAATTGGCATTCTCTGCCTTTCAGACAGAAAATTAAATAGTTCCTGGGTACTAAAGATGACTAACAAGAAAGGAACCTCTGAGGAATAGAATGAGAAAAAATAACTTCCCCCTGAATGGACTGAAAAATATCTGTGCCATGGTGATGGGAGCATAGGTAACACTCAGACTTATGCAGGGGTGTCAAACTTGTGGCCTGTGGGCTGGATGTATTAGGTGCTGGTCACGTCCATCCCCGTTTTAGTGAAGGGGAAAAAAGTTGTGATATGTCACATGACGATGTGTCGTCTTGAGTCTGACACCCCTGGCCTCCTGCTTCTCTTCCTTATTACATCAGAAGGTTGATATCCGATGGTATGTTGAAGGAAGAAACTGTTTTGCGGGGAAGAATGGGAAGGAATTTAAAACTCATTTTAAAGCAGAAAAGACCAAGACCAATTTAAAGAGTTCTGTGGTTAGGGTTGACTGTCAAAAAACAAACAAGCATTGATACCTAAAGCTTGTCCAAAAGTTTGGAAATCTTCTAATCCCTCTGGTTCAAAACACTACATAAATTAGTTCATCAATCTTGTAGTAATGAATGTCTATTCCTTTTGCTTTCATAACCTTCTCTACTTCTTTGCTAATTAAATGTTTTAATTGGATATCTTACTCTAATGCTGCCCTTGAATGCCTTATATCTGTTGAAAATCTTTATAGTAAAATAACAATTTCAAAAATAATTAATGTTTAGATATGTACCTGCTCTTTCTTTAAGGAATGGAAAGCAGCATATATTTCACTCTCTCCTCTTGTTTCTTCCCACCACAACAACCCTATGGGGTAGATTGAACTGAGAAATAATGAAGTTACATTGTGCATTGCCCAGAATCACAGTGGAGTTTGACAGCTTATAAATCCATTCCATCAATCATTCTCATAAAACTGTTGGAAGGAGCAACTGATTCTTGTTTGCTATCCCCTTAACCACTTATTCCAGCTGTTGTAGGCCTAGGACATATAGACTTTATATAGACACTGAATATATAAATATACAAATATATTCAGACTTTTTATAAAGACACAGCGTCTTTATATAGATACTGAATAGACAAAGATTTACAGCCTGTAACTTTTTCAGCCAGCATACCAATGGGTTTTGTAGCCAACTGGGGAATGCTGCCCTAATTTTAAAGAATGTATTTGCAAGATTTCCAGCTATACATATTAGCCTGTAGATTCACATCCTTCTCACAGGTACAGATTTTAAGTGTCCTCATATGAATATTGTTGCAGAAGCCAGATAAAGCATTTTGACCAAGGTCCAATCTCCATGATCAGTGTGGACCTCTTCTTCCCTGATGATTTTCTTAGTTGTGGTTCTTATGATGCCGCCCAGCCAAGGTGCAGAAAAAGAAATTGGAACAAAACCTGAACTATCTTGTTCCTTAAATCTATGTTGTTTCCCTCAGGCATTACAGTCATTTTCATATTTTAAAGCATATTTAAAGGAGTCATAAAACTCTGCAACTACTCTGGGCAAATATATATTGGAATGATTTTTTTTTAAAACCACCACCTCCTGTCACCACACAAACTCACTGCAATGTTTCCATGACAAACAGAGACACACTTGGTTTGCCTAGCTACCATACAAGTTCAATCACCTTTGCTACCCAAAGAGCAGATCTGGAGCACAACATATGATAGGGCAGCATGATTTTCCCTCTCTAACTTTTAATTTGCAGTTCACTTTGAAAGTACATATCACTTCTTGGGCTCTAGACTGAAGAACCACAAAAGGTCTCTTCTTGTCTATAATAAATCCCACCATTCAAATGACTGACCATTTCTTGCTAGTCAGAGAAGATGCATTGTGTTATGATAATCAATTGCTCCATCACATAAGAGTTAATGCTACGTAATGTATACTTCTCTTTGGATATGGAAAGGCCACCCCAAAGCATTACCAGTCACCCCAAAAGGCTATCAATAAGATACAGTTGCCACCTGCCCCAGTAAACAATAATTCTGTTTCAGAGAAGAATGGCAAGCAGGAAAATAACAAGCAACATAGTAAATGCATCAATGCCTTGATTACAGGCTATTACTAAAACAAAACAAAAAAGAAAGAAAGAGGCGAGGACATAAAATAAGCACAATTAATTATAACTGTCTAGTCTCTTAAAATAGTTTAGCACATATCCAGGTAGATCATTTTCCTCTTCTGCAGGAACAAGCTTCTTCTTTTTTTGGTCATTTAGTTCTCCATTTGCTAAGGATGATTAGTTGCTATAAACTTACCCAGAAAGCAAGAGAAAAAGAGAATTGGGAGGATGATTTAAGGCTCATTAGGGTTTTAAAA
Source organism: Emydocephalus ijimae (assembly GCA_004319985.1). NCBI lineage: Eukaryota > Metazoa > Chordata > Lepidosauria > Squamata > Elapidae > Emydocephalus > Emydocephalus ijimae. The sequence goes on from BHEV01008158.1 coordinate 19,428, forward strand.
TGTGAAAAAATGGTCACCCAGATCCTTTAAAATCAGGATTTGTTTAATGAACTTGATTTATAAAATATTATGATTTAATGTTATGTGTAAATATAGCCTGTGTCTTAAATAACAGAATTGGAAAGGACCTTGGAAGTCTTCTAATGCAACCCACTGACCAAGCAAAAAACCCTATACCATTCCAGACAAATGATTGCCCAATCTTTTCTTGCCCCAAATCTCCTCTGTTAGAGCACCCACAGCTTCTGGAGGCCAGTTGTTCCACTGATTAATTGTTCTAACTGTCAGGAAATTTCTCCTTAGATCTAAGTGGCTTCTCTCCTTGATTTGTTTCTACCCATTGCTTCTTCTCCTGCCTTCAGGTGCTTTGGAAAATAGCTTGATTCCCTCTTCTTTGTGGCAACCTTGAGATATTGGAACACTGCTGTCATGTCACTTCTAGTCTTCTTTACATTAAACTACACGTACCCAATTCCTGCAACAATTCTTCATATGTTTTAGCTTCCGGTTCCCAATCATCTTTGTTGCTCTTTTCTGTATTCTTTCTAGAGTCTCAACATTTTTTTAAATATCATAACCAAAACTGGATGCAATATTCCAAGTGTGATCTTACCAAGGCATTATAAAATGATATTAAACTGCATGTGATCTTGATTCTATCCATCTATTAATGCTGCCTAGGATTGCATTGGCTTTTTTTGGCATCTGCAGCCCCCTGCTAGCTCATATTTAAGTGATTGTCCACTAGGATTCCAAGATCCCTCTTGCAGATACGACTGTTGACGTACCACCTATGTCCTATTCTTTACTTATGCATTTGGTTTTTCAAGCCTAAATGTAAAAAACTTACTTTACATTGAATTTCATGTTGTTAAATAGGACCCAGTGTTCAAGTCTGACAAGATCTTTCTGTATCTTGATCCTACCTTCTGAAGCATTGACTATTCCTGCCAGCCTGGTGTCATCTGCAAATTTGATGAGTTCCCCTTCTATTCCCTTGTCTAAGTCATTTATAAGTCAAATACTATAGCTTATTTCCATGACAGACATAGAAGAGAACAGGGGCCATTATTTATATCAAATTTACATATCTATTGTGAGTATTCAGATCAACAGAGACAAGAATATTTCTGTGCAGAGGGTTATAGTTTAGTCAATATTTTGCAACTCTTAGCATCTCCCTTTAAAAAAAAACCATCAACTTGAATTCCCATTAACTTTTCTGATCATGAAAGTAATTACCACTGTGCTGGATTTATTAAAATGCTTTTTGTTTTTATAAAGCTTTAGCAAAGGATAAAATACAAAAAGAGAAGAACAGAAGGGCTAGGGAATGGAGAGGGTGAAGGAAAAGCATAGTCAAGAATGCAAAGGGAAAGAAAAAGAAAAAAAGGGGAAAGGTTAAAAGAAAGAATAATTTCCCACTTTCTTTGGTATAGATATAGATATAAAATATATTAACTGTTAGGGATAACATTGGTTACCTAACTTAGTTTGGGTAAAAATAATATATAAACTATGTTAGTGAGTTTAAGTGTATGTATCACTTTAACTGCAAAACATGTATTTTGGGTGCAGTTGTAAAATCACCATAAGAGGGAGCAAGAGAGCTCACTGTTAGCTGGCTTTTACTGTAGTAGCTGACAATGTTGGATTGATGGTGATAACTGTGTGTATTTCCCTGCTGTTGCTGAAACGAAGAAAAGGGGTTTGATTTTCTTCATATCTCTGACTGCAAAAGAGATATATTGCTGGACTGATTATTTGTAAGTTTACTGACCTCTATTTTCAACACTGGACTTTGCAACTGATTAATCCCTGGATGGACTGAACTAGTTTATGACATATGGACTGTTTTGACTATGCTATAACTCTTGCTGGAATAAAAACTATTTAACTGGCACAGTGTATCTGTCTTACTGAGTGTAAACTACAACAACATTTAATTCACATCATTTGCCTGCCTGCTAGACTGCTGTTGCACGTTCTGCTAGGGTGTGTATCCCTAACATTAACCTCTTACATTAAAATCAACAATAATACCTAGTAGTCCTATGATCATATTAAAATGTGATGTTTTGGAACGCCCAGGTAAATCTTTGACTTTAGTTTCCCATAAAATAAAACAAAAATACAATTCCAGCATTATATGATAATTTAATATCATCAATGTTGCTGCTATTTAACTTCCTCAGCTAAGGCTTCCTTTGGTTAAGATGTCCCCGTGACTTCCTCCACTTCTGAATGAAAATGCTGACTTCATAATAAAATGAGACTATTCTGGATGGACTATGTTTGCCTGTGTTACCTCTGAAAAGATGTTAGGCTAATTCACAACTCAGGTATCTTTAAATTGCAGTTTACTTTTGGAAAATTAATCTTCTCCTTCCTTTGAAGTTGGATGTTGCTACCATATTATTTTCACTAATTCCCCGACTAATTTTAATTCCAACACTCTGTATAGTATTACCAGGTTCATTCATTTGGATTTCAGGGCAGAGGTAGATAGTTTTATGTGAAATGCAGCCTCCTCTGTTCTTCCATTGCTTCCATTCCTTTTGAACAAAGCTGAATGCTTGAATCAATCTATTATAATGATGGAAATCATTGTTCTAGCTTTTCCTTCTTTGTGATCAATCAGATTTGTTTTTCTGAATTAGAAGTACAGGCTCATCACCCTTATTTCTAGAAGTATGCATTATCTGGCTTCTAATAACATTGAGAGCCAATGATTAAATTTTCAGGAGAATAGAGCTAAGCCATGATTCCTAGCATGACAATCAGTTATTTGGTAGCATGTGGCTCAGCCTTGGCAATAGAGCCAGGGGAGCTAGTTGTTATACATTTAGTAGCACACTGCTGCCCCCCCCCCCAATAATTTGTGCTATGTGTAGTTGGTTATTTCCAGGGGTGGGATTCAAAAATTTTAACAATCGGTTCTGTGGGTGTGGCTTAGGTCGTGGGCATGGCTTGGTGATCATGTGACTGGGTAGACATGGCTTGGTGGTCATGTTATTGGCTGGGCATGGCCAACACAACATCACTCACATCAAGGCAGACATCTCCTCGCCTGGCCTCTCATGACTGTGGGGATGCTACAACAGTCATAAGTGTGAAAAAAAGGTCATAAGTGTGAAAAAAGGTCATAAGTCACTTTTTTCAGTGCCATTGTAACTTTGAATGGTCACTCCACACAAGCAAAGTACCAGCAAAGGAAGGAAAAAAAACTCCAGAGAAGTTCCTGAGACAGGAAGTCTAGTCCTGCTAAGAATGTAATAAGGGTTAACGGAGAGGCAGTTTCTGTAAGGAACAACAGAATGTTTCCTTCCTGCCTTCCTTACAGGATTAGGCCAGTAATTTCTTCTAACAACTGGTTTTTCAAACTGCTTAGAATATTAACAACTGGTTCTAGCGAATAGGTGCGAACTGGTAGAATCCCACCCCTGGTTATTTCCTTGCAGTTTGCTTTCCAGATGTCTCTTTCATGGACTGAAACAGTAGGTGAGAATACCACTAGAGCACTTAAATTCTTTACCTTCCTTAATAGAACCTGTATAATGATAGATGTTCTTGATATCATCAATGTGTGTATGTGTGTGTGCATATGTGTGTGTGTTAAGCATGCAACCTGACAAAAATTTTCTCATTTGGGAATGGTTAGAAAAATGAAAGATACAAGTAAATCATTAAAACATTTTAAAATAAAATATATCTCACGGAGTGATTTTTCTGTAACCCAACAATCTATCTTTGAATCTAATCCTAAAATCTAATCTAATTGCTGAAAATTAATATTGCATATGATACTAGCTGCCTGCTTTTGTTATGCTAAACAGTGGAAAATGTCAAAGCACAGTTGATGGCTGAATGGGATAATGAATTATGTGATGGAGTTATAAAGGCAAGAATATATAAATGCAAGAAAATAGTATAAAAATTAGTCAGAATAAATTAATTTTTGGAAAAGAAAGTACATTTATTGAAAACTGTTTTAGAACATAGAATAATGAGTTGGAAAGGACCTCAGAGGAGTTCTAGTCCAACTCCCTCCTCAAGTAGAAGATCTATTACAAATATCAGTATTAAGTATTTTGAGTAATAATTGAAATATACCCCTCTGAAGGAATAAGGAATTCCTGGATGACAGACCTGAACACAAGAAGATACCTTGTAGAGTCAGACTATTCGCTCATTTTGCTTTTCATTCCTCTCATCAACTTTCCAAATTATTAGACTGGATTCTTTTCCAGCTGAACTTCTCTGTCACTGCTCTGATTTTTCGAATAGCATCCTCTTGGAGAATCTTGTCACTGCCACCTTGTCTGTCTTCAAATGTTCTTTAAAGATCTACCTTTTTTTCCCAGGGATCAGGAGAGAGGTCAGAAACCCCTAAGCGAGCATTGAGATGGAAGGATGCTACTGTTACATTGGACACTTTGATTATGCATGATTATTGTTTTTAGGTAAAGTGCTTTTAATTTTGCAAAGCTTCCCAGAGCTGTCATTCTGCTCTAGGAAAGAAAGGGAAGGGAAGGGAGGAAGGAAGGAAGGAAGGAAACTTGGGTATACTATATTGAATGTAGGAACTTTTGCTAGATATTGGTTCTTTTTTCAGTTATTTGTGTTACAATTATGATTTCCCTCTTTCAATTGTTAATGTATAAAATAATGTAAAACAATACTTTTTTCCTTACCATCCCAAGAAATTAAAAATATTTGAATAGATCATTGAGTTTAGGAATCTATGCACACACACACACACAAACACACATATATACTTCTCACAATTTTATGTTGTCATTTTTATTGTTTTCAAGTGTTTAGAGTTTGTTTTATCATGAAAAGGGATGATAATAATAGTAAGTACAAACAAAAATAGCTAAATACAATATACAAATCACGATGTCCCCAAATTACAATCTAAAGTACTGTAAATTTGTGATAAGTATCACTGGTAAGACAAAAAGTAGTGCCAATTTTATGTAGTGTCAACAGGCTAAAAATTGGGAGACTGGGAGTTCTAGTCCTGCCCTCAGCACAAAGCCAATTGGGTCACCTTGTGTCAGTCACTCCCTGGGATGGGTAGGGTGCCTGGGGTGTGCTGTGAGGATTAGGTAGGGTATAGAGTGCATGGGGGTTATGTGGATAGGTAAGAGGTTTCCAAGAAGTAGAGCTTGGGAGAGCAATGCAAGTGAAGAAGAATGCACAGAGGTCTCAGATGTGTGTAAGAACCACAATGCTGGTCAGAGATGGCATGTGGGAAGATAGCATGGCTTGAGAACGGTGCCTGGAGGTGCTTGGAAATGTGCAAGAGGTGCCATCCAGTGTATGGACAGTGCATGGGAAGGGAGCATAAGTTGGGAAGGGAGCATAGGGATGCACAAGACATGCACAAGAGTTGTGCAACAGGTTTTGCACAGGTCAGGCAAGGTACATGGGGAGGCAGCATAGTTGGGGGAACATGTGCAGGAGTGGTGGCATGGACTGAGAAGGGTGCATGGGGTTCCTTCCCTTCCCTTCCCTTCCCTTCCCTTTCCATACCATCCCATCCCTTTCACCCTTTTCCAGAAAGCAGGTAAGTAGAACTGAAGCAGCCACAATCTCCCCAAATTTCATTCCCTTTGAAATCATAAGTCCCAATTTTTTGACACTTTCTGTAAATTAGCCTATTTGAGGTACCTTCAAAAATGTTGCGCTATGATGCCCTGTTTTACCCAGTTAGAGGTCGTGGCAATGAGAGTTTTAGCAGTGTACAGCTAAGTTCCACCCTGATTCTAGATGCAGTTGGTAATCAGTAAAATGCATTAGAGTTTTGATTGCATGCTGAGAAACACTTAAGCTGTGCTTAGTTCCAAGGTGTTTCTCTATGAAGCTCATTCTCCATTTTGGATTTGTGTGTTTACAGTTGCTCTTTGAACCCTGTGCCTTTTCCCTTAAACCTTAACAATTGTCCCTGTTTCTTTTCGATATGTGTTTTAATAAACACTCAGTATTGCTGTTGTTTTGTCTGTTTTAACTGGCCTTTTATTTTTTTCTTGACAGAAAAGGAAAAGCAGTCTCTGTCTTTTGCCCTTGCTTCTCTCTCTCTCTCATTTAGGAGAGGACAACGAAGCAGCTGACAGCGTATATCATCTGAAGACAGTAACAGCAGCATCTCTCCGGCCTATCCTGGTTGAGTGAGGCAGGCCCAGGAGCAAGCAAAAGAAATACCATTGGTTTATAACCGTGAATGGATGATTTCTGCAAAAAGCAACACCTCTGATTTTACAATACAGATAGTCCTCAACTTACAACAGTTCAATTAGTGACTGTTTAAAGTTAACAACAGCACTAAAAAAGAGATTTATGACAGTTTTTCACACTTTTGACTGTTTGCAGCATCTCCATGGTCACTGGGGATTCAGATGCTTGGCAGGCTGCAATTATGACGGCTGCAATGTCCCGGGGTCATGTGATAACGTTTTGCGACCTTTTGGCAATCAATGGGGAAGCCAGATTAATAACTGTGTTACTAACTGAACAACTACAACAATCCACTTAATAACTGTGGCAAGAAAGGTTGTAACTTGGAGCAAAACTCATTTAACAATTGTCTCACTGAGCAACATACATTTTGGACTCAATTGTGGTCGTAAGTCGAGGACTACCTGTACTTATTACCTTCTGTGTTGCCTATTGGCAAATATTTTTCATGACTTAGAAAACTGGGCCTTCCAGTTAGATGAACTTAGGATGTATCCTGCTAAGGATCAGGAGAATTGGCAAAAAGCAATGGAAAAAGAACTAAATTCATTAAAGGTAATGAAAGTATATGAAGATGCTAAATTACCTCCAGGAGAAAAATCCATTGGGTGCAAATGGATATTTAAAGTAAAAACTGGANCTAAAGTAAATAGTAGTGATTGTTGGAAACTCAAAAAGAGTCTTTACAGGTTGAAACAATCTGGCTTTGAGTGGAACCAATATATTGTAAAAGAATT
>BHEV01008159.1:0-37967 GCA_004319985.1 Emydocephalus ijimae
ACGAGTGGGTTGGATATTGTCTCTATTTGGAGTACCTCTGTTGTGGGTGCTGGGTCGTCTTCCCGGTCCGGTAAGGGTGACCGGCTCAGGGCATCTGCATGGGCGATGTCCTTTCCGGGTCAGTGTATCAGCTGGTAATTGTATGCTGCTAGGGATTCGGACCACCTTGTCATTCTTGGCGATAGAATGTTCGGTGTGGCCCTGTTTCCCGCAGGATTCCTAGCAGCGGCTTGTGATCCGTGATGATTGTAAAAGTCCTACCGTAAAGGTATTCGTGAAATTTCTTGACACCAGCAATGACTGCTAGGGCCTCTTTGTCGAGCTGGCTGTAGTTCTGCTCTGGCTTTGAAAGTGTCCTTGATGAGAAAGTGATGGGTGCTTCCCTCCCGTCTGGTAGCTGGTGGCTAAGGATGGCGCCGATCCCAAATGGCGACGCGTCACAAGTTACCATCAATGGCAGGGTCTCACTGTACTGGATTAGTACCGCGTCGGATGTTAGCAGGTTCTTTGTGTTGTTGAAAGCGCTCTCCTCCCGTGGTCCCCAGGTCCAGGTGTCTGTTTTATCTAACAGCCTATGTAGCGGTTCTGCCACGGTCGCCTTTTGGGGTAGGAAGACATTGTAAAAGTTTAACAGTCCCAAGAAAGCCTGTAATTCCATTTTGTTTTTTGGTCATGGTGCTTCCCTTATGGCTTTCAGTTTCTTTTCTGTGGGGTAGATCCCTTGTTTGTCTAGGAGGTACCCCAGAAATTCGACCCTTTCGGCCCATAGCTGGCACTTCCCTCTCTTGACTTTAAATCACAAGTCTCTGAATTTCTGCAGTGCCTCCCTCAACCTGGCTTCTAGTTGTTTCTCATTTTTCGCAGCCACCAAGACGTCATCAAAGTAGGGCACAACCCCTTCTATTCCCTGGAGGAGTCTTTCCATAAGGCTTTGGAAGACCCCGGGTGCCACGCTGACTCCAAATTGGAGCCAGTTGCAGCGGAAAGCCCCTCGGTGCATTTCGATGGTTTGGGTTTCTGCTGTTGTGGCGTCGACCGGCAGTTGCTGGTAGGCTTGTGCCAGGTCGAGTTTTGTGAAGATCTGGCCTCCCCCCAGTGAGTGCAGAAGGTACTGGACTACTGGGACGGGGTATGCGCTTTGTTGGAGCGCATGGTTTAGGGTGGCCTTGTAGTCACCACAAATTCTCACGGACCCATCTGGCTTGATGGGGGTGACAATTGGGGTCTCCCACCGGGCATGATCGATCGGTTCCAGCACCCCTTGCGCGATGAGCTTATCGAGTTGCTCATCGATCTTGGGCTTGAGTGCAAAGGGCACTCGCCTGGGCTTTAGGTGGATTGGCGCAATGGTCGGGTCTATGTTAAATGAGATAGGGGACCCCCGGTACTTGCCTAAACGGTCATCGAAGACTTCCCGGAAGTCCCTCACGAGCGCTGCTTCCCAGTCTGCCTCTCCGATGTGGTGTATGCCGGTTACCTCGATGCCCAGGGGTGCGAACCACTGCAGTCCCAACAGGCTTGGTCGATCTCAGTTGACGATCGTCAGGGGTAGCACTTCTGTGTGGTCCTTGAAGATGACTTTAAAATGGCCTCTGCCGACTACAGGGATTCGGTTCCCCTGATAGTCTTTGAGGGTTAGTGTTTGGTCTTCCAATTCTTGGCGGCGGATGGTGGGGACCAGGCGTTTGAGTGTGCGCCAGCAGACCATTGAGAGGAAGGACCCGGAGTCCACCTCCATGTCGCATTGCTAGTCTTCTATCCCGACCATCACATATACCTTCCTGGCGTCGCTGGTGGAGGAATGGTCGATGACGACGGTCTGGTGCATTTCCTCTCTCTGTCTCATCTCCTGGAGCCACCTGTTCTGACCTTCTCGGCTCCAGCGGTTATCCGTCTGGCAATCACGGTTCCTGGTGGGAATGCTTTCTCTCCATTGGGGGCTGGCGTCTCGTCGTCGCGGGCTGTAGTGCGTTTTGTTCCGGCACACTTTGGCGATGTGCCCCTATTTCTCGCAATGCCTGCAAATGGCATCGAGAAAGCGACAGTCCGCTCAGGGGTGATCACCGCCGCAGCCGGCACACTGGAACCTCGACTTACGACCTCGTGATTCCCACCGCTCCCGCGACGATTGGAGGTGGTGGATCTCCTCCTCGTCTTTGGTTTTCGAGAAGGAGTCGATGTCACCGTGATGTGTGGTTGTGTGGTCTGTCGCTGGTCGCCTCTCAGGGGTCAACGTTGCCTCTCCGGCCGCCGCTCGTGGCATTGCCGCATCCGAGCCGCTGATTTCCTGGCCGCTTCCGCTGCAGCGGCTTCGGTGAGGGCATCAGCGAGGGAGATGTCTCCCTTGGCCATGATGCGGCTCTGGAGGACGGGGTCTCGGAGTCCCAGGACAACGCGGTCTCGCAGGGCCTCGTCCAGGTCAGCGAACTCGCACAGCCCGCCCAGGTCCTGTAGTGCTGCTATGAAGTCACCCAGCCCCTCGCCCTCGCGTTTATCCTGCCTGTAGAAGTCGTGCCGCTGGATGAGGATGGGCACGACGGGGGCATAGTGGCTTCGCAGCAGGGGCTTGAGATCGTCCCACTCCATCGCCTTGACGTCCACCGGTTTGGCCAAGGCTTTGGCCATCTTGAAGCCTGCAGTATGTGAGGAACACGGCTCGTTTCTTGTGGCCGTTGGCGTCCTTGAGGTTGCTACTCTCGAGGAACATTTGGAACCTATCGGTATAGGATTCCCAGTCCTCAGTAGCAGGGTTGAAGGGAGCGGGTGGTGAGTTGATTCCGGCCATTTTGCTTGTTGTTGCGTGCCGCCTCGCCACATGCTGGGTGCTCTCCTTGTCTCACGATCCCATCCTCGTCGCCAGTGTTATGTTTGAGGCGGATCGGTTCGACAGAGACGCGAGACCATTTAGTGAGTTCAGCTCTTTTATTTAGTATTGGTAATCGTCTCAGAATGCGAGCCGCGGCAGCCCTTCATATAGGGCTGGCTTGCGGCTCGGCAGCCAATGGCAGCACTTTGAATCTCCCGCGATCGGCACAGCCAATCGCAGTAGATTCCTAGCGCTCCAATCACAGCCGACCTTTCAACCAATCAGGTCTTCGCTGGTACGGACCAATCAGTTGCGGGGGTTTCGGAGTATGCTAATATCATACAAAAACAATCTACACTTAATAGACCAAATGGAACAATGCACATGTATGTGGGGGGGAAACAGGAGAAATAAGCTTCTGGATGTTTTAAAAACATTCACCAGAAAAAATGAAAGTGGAATTGAAACATTATTTAAAGATATGATCCTCCAGCAGACCATTTCTGTTTGGAGAAATCTTTTGGAAAACACATTGTATAACTGAGGTATAATGTTATTCTTTAAGTTTTGTATATGAACTTCCAGTCTCATAGGTAGGGAGGATTAACAATAATAATTAAAAATGAAGGGTCAAATCATGAAAGGTAGCTGATCGAGGTATGTGATAGAAAGTTATTTTTCTTCCAGCTATCTTGACCAGAATCCTCTTTTCTTGAGATCAAACATACTAGAATCACATTTATGCTTGTATTTTTTTTTCTCCTTGGAGCCCATAGCAGTTTCCAGAGAGGCAAAACAATGACTTAAAACCCTTTTTAAAAATTATGCCAAATCTACTCTGCCCAGAAAATATTGTGTCAAGTCCGTTCCATTTGGGACTGGGATAAAAGGCTATTTTCATGCACCAAATTCAATAATTTTAAACAAAACTTATAAAATATTAAACAAAACTTACAAAACATTATTTAAAGAAAACTTATAAAACATGTTGGCAAGGGAATTCTGGGAATTGAAGTACATAAGTCTTAAATTTAAGGGGAAATTACACTTTGGCTTGTAACATTTAGGAACTTGGTCGCTAGCCTATCATATATTCAACATATAACGCTTCCTCCAAAGCTAGACTGTCTTAGTCATGGGTTTCATCCATTCTTTGGCCAGATTTTTAGGAGAGTGGGCCTATTCATTCAATCTGAAAGCAAGCAATCGCTTAGTTGGAATGAACTCTTCGAAGTATGAGATTTTCTCTCCTGAGAGCTGCATAAACTTCCCTAATACACTTTAATCCAGCTTGATATTGAAACACTAGACACTCTGGCACCCTTCTTCTGATTGCCAAATAAGATAAATAGTTGTTTTAAATGGCTGAGTGCACATGTTAAGATAAAGCAATCATCGGGCTATGAAAAACATTGTTCAACCAGAGTGTCATTTCTACATCTTAGATTGAGGAAATATGAAGGGAGTCTTCAGGCAGCCGAGAATCTGTTCCTGGCTTTGTGAGAAAAAAAAGTATCTGTCTGCCAAAACAATATCAGGATTTAATGAGTTGCTAATTAACTTCCAGGAAAATCCAGATTATTAGGAATTTGAGGATTCTTGTCCATATTGTTGTCACAGGGTGGAACTTCATTGCAGAATAGACTGCTTGTGTTTTAAAGTGTTACCATTTCAATTATATAATTGTTTGCTTGTGAGCTGGAAGATCTTCTTCTATACCTCTTTTTGGCTGTGGGGAAAAATGGCTTTAAAATATTGAAAGATTTGTGAATATTCTAAACAAAAGCTTTCCATCAGTCCTAAAGTGTTTCCATTCATTATGTAATAATTATAATCTTTAACCAATTCCATTCTTATTTTCCATAGAACTTCAGAGTAGAGCTAAGAAGCTTTTACAACAAATTGTTTAAGTGGAACCTACTAGCTTAGACACAGAAAGCTGTTTTGAACTAATAATTTCCTAACTATCTATTTGCAAACTGCCCAGAGTGCTCTATGAGACATGGGCAGTTTCTAAATATGATAGATAGATAGATAGATAGATAGATAGATAGATAGATAGATAGATAGATAGATAGATAGATATAGATAGATAGATAGATAGATCTTTCATTTGGTATGTTATTAAGACATGATGTGATTTATGTCAAGGTTAGTTTTTTACTGTGAGCAAGGCATGTAAATAAATAATTGAGTCTAAGGGATGTGTCTGATTCAACCACTTGCATTATTCAGCTACCATATGTAAAATACAGAGATATCTACCCACAAACCCACTAATGTAGCCTATGTGAAAGAGCTCAATTATTTATTGTAAAATAGGTATATTTACTGTGTGGTGATAATTATATTTAACACAATACCCATCAGTAAAAGGAAGTACACACAATCCTTAGAAAGCTTATGTCATAATTTTTATTAAGAGGATATTGATAGATACCCCAAATGTATGGATTATTTCAATCAGAGGTAGCAAGCTTGTATGTCATATTGAGGCCCACACTCCAAGATGGCCACACCCAATTTTGTGGAGCAAGACTTTTGGTCCTGTTTTGTCCTTCATCTAGATTCAAAAAATATAAAAGGGTTAAAAGCGTTACACCTTTTCTGTCCTGCCCATTTATGTTATCATCTAAAATTCTTCTATTAAAAAGTCTATCAAGATCTTAGTTAAATTTCAGTTTCAAGACAAAACAAATCTAAAGTATAATTACACTGTGAAGATGCTGTCTTTCAGTGATGTTTTGTCATTTTAAGGTCACATTTTGCTGATTATATTCTAGTGCAGAAGTAAAAGTCTTCATTTCTTTTCAGCTTTCCCTATGATCAATATTTCATTCTATTCATTGAGATACTGTGGACAGACATGCATTATTCACACGCAGGATTGTCTTGCTTTTTGATGGAGATTATCACATTTGCTTCATTCACTTGCATGAATCACTTGTTTGCCCCTAAGGATTATTATGCCATTAAAAAAAACCTTTGTCATTGCCACCCATTTTTTAAATATTACATTTAACTTCCACTGCAACATTTGAGAAAGTAACCAGGAAAAGGGGCAGGGAAGCCAATCCCCACACATAGAGATGCTTCCAGGTAAAAAGACACAAAAGTTGAGATCCATGTTCCCAAATGCTTTTGTTGTTTCTGCTTTTGCTTAAAGGTGCTTTCTTAATGACATGCCTGTGGGCATTGCAGCATTTTCTTTTCTTACAGAAGCCCCTTGCCCCTTTGTCTGTTATTCCCACCACCATGTTTGAGCATACACATCCCAGAATTTTGTGCACTGGAATCCAATAAGTAGTGAGGAAATATGCTACTGTTCACTCCTTGTGTTTGTTCCTATATAAATGGTTGACTAGACTATTGCCAGACTAGAGCAAAAGTCACGGAGCAGTTTCTGGGGGAACAAAATGAGTGCTGCACAGTCTCCATAGCAGGGATCAGAAAGGGTTGTCCAGATACCTCATGTATTCAGCAGGTTTTATTATTATTATTGAATAGTCTTCTTGGCTTTTGTTGGGGTAAATGTTTATTTATTTATTTGATTTGATTTGTCAATTGCTTAAAAGATAATAGGTGTAAGTATATACATAGTTATGAATACATGAAATGGGTACATATAAGAAAAATAAAAGAAACAATAGGACAGGGACGGTAGGCATGTTGGTGCGCTTATGCACACCCCCTAGAGACCTCTTAAGAAAGGGGTGAGGTCAATAGTAGACAGTCTAAGGTTTAAGTTTTTGGGGTTTGGGGAAGAAACCACAGAGTCAGGTAGAGTATTCCAGACATTGACCACTCTGTTGCTGAAGTCGTGTTTCCTGCAATCAAGTTTGGTGTGGTTAACCTTGAGGTTGTATCTATTGTGTGCTCTTGTGTTGTTATGGTTGAAGCTGAAGTATTCATTGACAGGCAAATCATTGCAATGTATGATTTTATATTCCATACTTACATCAGACCGAAGACAGCATAATTCAACGTTTTCTAGGTCTAGAATTTCAAGTCTGGTGGCATAAGGTATTCTACAATGAGTAGAGGAGTGGAGAACTCTTCTTGTGAAATATTTCTGGACTTTCTCAACTGTGCTAATATCAGATACGTAATGTGAGTTCCAGACTGATGAGCTGCATTCGAGTATTGGTCTAGCAAATGTTTTGTATGCTCTAGTTCAGGGGTCCCCAACCACTGGGCCCCGGACCAGTACCGGTCCATGGATCATTTTGTACCGGGCCACCTACTTTGCTTGGGTGCCGCCATCTTGTTTTGACGACACTTGAGAAAGTGCTTCTGGGTGAGCTGGTCAGTTGTCGGTTGGAAAGCGGCGTTTGGGTGCTGAAGGAATCCTCGCACCTTAGTTTCGTCAAAGAGGGGAGGGCAGCTTTGAAGAGCCATCCCGATGGCGGTGGAGTCTCGCATTACTCAGGAGATTAAGAGCCCGAAAAGCCCATCAACCGCGAGAGGGTACAAAGGAGGAGTTGAAGGTGGCAAGGAGAAGCGGGGGACGGCTGGCTGGCCGATCGCTCGGCTCGCCTTGCCTTGGTCGTACGTGCTGATGCTGGTACCGGTCCGTGGCTCATTTTGTGATGCCACCGGACCGTGGTACAAAAAAGGTTGGGGACCACTGCTCTAGTTAGTAGTGTGATATTGCCAGAGAAAAAACTACGTAGGATTAGGTTGACAACTCTTAACGCCTTTTTGGCTATGTAGTTACAGTGGGCTCTAGGACTTAGATCATTAGAGATGAGTATTCCAAGGTCCTTTACAGAGCTTGGATCATCAACAAGGTCTTGACTATTCAGCTTGTATTTTATTTTCTGATTTTTTTTTGCCAATATGTAAGACAGAGCATTTATTTGTTGAGATTTGAAGTTGCCATTTCTTTTTAAAGGGGTAGTTTGTCATGTACCACTGAAGTCTATGTAGATTGCGTCTATTGTTTTGCCCTGATCGAGTTGTGTAGTCCATATGTTTTTGCAGTGTAAGAGTTGCAGATTATAGGATAGTTTTTTTCTGAAACCAAATTGTTTATTGGAGAATAATAGAATAATAAGACAGAGGAAGGGAAGCAAGTGTATATAAGGATATGTATTTTTATAGGTTTTCTTGAGATTGAAACAAAACTTGGAATAAATTTATTCCTGTCCATGTTCCTTTCCCAGTTTTCCCACTATTTCAGGAACTGTGATGGTGCAGTGGTTAGAATGGAATACAGTATTGCAGGCTGACTTTGCCCATTGCCACTAGTCAAGTAATTTACTTAATTAATTTTCTTCTATGATTGATGTACCAATTGAAGGAAATAATAAAATATTTGAGCTTACACCCCTTATTTCTTAAGCAGCCTAACCTCTTGCAACTGTTTTCATGGAAATCCAAATTAGATTTATTATTGCATTATTTGAGCCATGGCGGCACAGTGAATACAGTGAATGCAGTATTGCAAGCTGACTCTGTTCCATGTCAGGAGTTTGATCCTGACCAGTTCAATATTGACTCAACCTTCCATCCTTCTGAAGTGGGTAAAATGAAGACCCAAATACTTGGAGGCAATATGCTGACTGTAAACTTCTTAGAGAAGGCTGTAAAGCACTATGAAGCAGCATATATCTAAATGCTATTGCTATTGAGCTTGTGCTTCTTCCTTGTTGGAACTGCAAAAACAAAAAAGTTTCTTGAGATAGTTTTTTTATATGATCACCCACCAACCTTCTGTACTGAACTCTTGAACTTGAAGTTTGCTTCTCAGTTAGCCTTTTCTGGGAAGTGGGCAACTGCTTTATATCCTAATTGCTTTTGTTTTGTTCCGGGCAATAACTACCTTAAATCCCAAACAATAATTACCTCAAACCCCCCAAGCCCCATTTTAGCTATTTTATCAGTAGCACTTATTCTTTTCATTCATAAAAAAGTTGTTAGTTTGTGATGATTAGTGACAATCACTTGGGAATATGAAGGTTTTTTTTCTTCCTGAGAAGCATTATTTCTAAACCAGAAGCTATGCTTCTGAAAATGCTGTTATCTAAATTCCTTGTCCAAATTGTCCATCAAAAAAGGTTAGATGTGATAAATGTCACAAATCTTTTTCAGTAAAAGGCTACTTCCAGACATTTTAAGGGATGGAAAAGACTAGTTGGTTCCATCTACAGTAACTTCACTTTATTGTGATTTCACAATTCTACCTATTAAAGGACTATCTTCTGCACACCAGGGTGATTGGGCATTAGTTATCAATGAGGATTGTGCTGTCCAGCCAATGTATGGGAATTGGATAGTTTGGTAGCAATTGTGAGCTGTCCCCTTAAGGGAATGCATCATGATAAATGTAGTTAAGGTATTCTGGGAAATGTAGTCCATATCACGTGACCACATCTGTATTCCTGATTGGTCACTAAATTGACCCTCGAAGGGTTGGGGGAGGTTTCCTCACTCTTGGCTGAACTCACAGACTCGTGGTAACTGTTCTATTTCTACCAATACAAAATGAGGGAAAAAGGATAGAAGATAATCATCTTTTTACCTACAAGGCAGATATACTAAGGATTGGTCATTAAAGAAGAACTTTGTCACAAATGTGAGTTATGAAGATACCTGATGAACCAATAAATGTACTTTGTTATGGACGTCTTGTAGAGTTTATCTACCTGCATCTGTACAGAATACAGAACAGTAAAAAAGATGATTATGGATAGAGTTATTGTTTTTCCCTAAAATCACCTCCCTTGTTTATTCTCTCCCATTTTTTCTTCTCCCTTTCCATTTGGCTGGCACTTGGCTCACTGAGCTCCCAACAGCTGACATGGTTTGGAAAGCAAAGTGACAGCCAAGGCTGTTGCTTCGTTCACTGATTTTCCCCGTAGTGAGAATAGTTCATTGTAGCTTACCTCTTTTCTTTGTCATGTTCCCATTTCTGCCCTGTGAAATAAATCTCCAGTCTATTTCAGTGCAAACAGCATTCTTGACTTTTGTCATTAGATGCTTGTGAGAGTAGGAAAACATAAATGGTATGCATGCATGAGGTTTATTTCTCAGTGAACAAGTCCTTCTATTCAATTCAAAGTTGATTACAATCAAAGATCAGTATAGAAAAACAACAATCAACAGACTGGTTAAAAGTAGGACAGGAAGGTCAGATATGAAACACAAAAAAAGGGTAAGACAGAATATTATCACCACTATTGGTAGCAGTATAAACGGTGTCTCTACATCTAGGAAACAGAGTGTCACTTCTTAACATAAAACTAAGTTTGAAAGACAAATGTTGGCAGAAAGTAAAATCTATCTAATATTGCTCCCTGCTGCAAAAATGGATCAATTAATATCGAAATCAAGTTCTGGCTATTCTTCACATACTGGCTGAAGATACCCACCCACCCCCGACCATTGAAACCTTCTTCCTGACCGAGCAGATAATTTCAATGCTATGTGGAAGAAATATCTTCTAGACAAATTGCACTTTTATGGCCTTTCTCAGGAAGCCCTCTTCTGCTTGGGATATGAGCAAGTATTCCGATACAAGGCATTTTGGACACAGGAAGACCAGAAAACCAGCCTCTCCTACCCAGAAATGTTTTCCCAAACAGTGAACAACTCTCGTTTGTATGTGGTGGGAATGCAGGATAAAACCTCAAATCTGCATTCACTTCCTCAAATTTTCAACATGAATCATGCGCTTGTGCGTGTAAACAGTTATGCAACATCCATGCAGTCTGTCGTAAATTCTTCTTTAATTCAGTGTTGAGCAAATCAAACAAATCCAGGTATCCAGATTAACAAATTGGTCCATGTCACCTGAATCAGAATAGGTATTTCAGCACTGCTTTTTGTCTTCTATTATGCAATTCTCTTTTGGAATTTGAATTCTAATGAACTTGAAGGAACACTTCAAAAATAGCTGTCTAATTATTCAAATCATCTTCAGATGTTCTTCTGAAAGTGAACTCCTATTTTTTAACTTTCCAGAAGACAATAGGCAGGTTCCACTCTAATACCATTGAAAAGATCCCAACAGTAAAAACTATTCGATTATTTTGAGAAGTGTTAATTTCCCCTTTACTGATTATGCCCAAGCAGAGGCTGGATATCTTTTGGGGATGCTTTGAGTTCATGCACTGACTGAGCAGAAAATGGCCTAAATTGACCCCTTCAAACTTTGTAATTTTTAGGTATCATACAATCACACAAAGAACATTATCTACTGGTAGTTTCTTCCTCTCTATAGAATCATCTCCTTAGGAAAATTGACCTAACCTCACTACCATATCTGTATTCAGCACCCATGCAGAAACAGATAAGACATTTTTCCAACAGGTATTACAAACCAATATTGTACAGGACCGACAGTCCTATTTGTAACTATTGCTGTTAGAACAAGATAAAATAAACTAAGTAAATTGTATGACATTATTTGTAGTAAATATTATATTATTTAATGTAAATATTTCACAAATTGTTGATTTTATAATTTATGAGTTAGAACAGTATTATTCTGCCACTGTTGCATTTTGAATTTAGTTTTGGCTTGAAAAAGAATGTTGCCTCTATTATTGTTTAAGTTTTGAATTGTTTTTTTTACTGACAAACATTCCAGGGGCATTTGCTATTTGGGTGATATAAAAGATTGGCTAAAATATGAAGTAGGAATACAGACATGAATTTAATCTAGTGCAAGCTAAAGAGAAATTGTGTATTTATCCTCTGACTGTAGGACATTTGAAATAATATGTAAAATACTTTTCTTCTAATGATCTCTTTTAAGCATGGGTAACTTATCAATCTCAGAAACAGACAACCATGGGTACACATCAATCAAGGAACTAGATGTAATGAGAAAGATTCTTGGAGCTCATGCCTATAAAGTGTGCTGTTCAATCTATCACTGAACTTTGGGTCCTTATTGGGTAAGTTGGTAGAAATTAGAAATTTAGTAGAAAAGTTAGTAGAAATTAGAAATTAAGATACTCCAAAATACATTGAAACTAGCCTAGAAAATCATCTCAGACCTCATCTTTTATCACCTATTTGTGCAACAAAAATACATATTAAATATACATATAAAATATGCACTGGTTTTCTCAATTACAGAAAAGTTGAGAGCATTGATTTCATCAAAATTCTATCAATATATTCATGAGCAAGGAAGCAGTTCAAAAAGTGAATCTATTTAAATACATCAATAGACAAAATATACATTTGGGTAAAGATTCAAGGTATTGATTTCTTCTGTTCCAAGAACAGATTGGACATAAGATTTTAATTTTTAAAAACAAACTGGTAACTGCATGATTGAGTACATTCAATGTATTCAATCATGTATTCATTCAATCTATGTATACATTCATGTATTCAATGTATTCAAGGAAAGCAACAGACTTTCCAATATCATATACAGTACACACTGCTGTTACATGAAGCAATTATGTGTCTATTTTCAACAATGCCCCTTTTTACATTGTTTAAATACTATGACATTGCACATTTTTATGGATTTCACTATTAATAGCTAGATATACAAGAAGAGGGCCATTCACTATGTTGTGACCTAGGAATATAGATAAATGATTCTAAATGTTACAGTGAATTGGAAGTAGATGCATATGTACTATTTTTCTGTTTCTCTGATTTAAGAGTTGGGCAGTGTACAAACTGAATAAAAATACATTTTTCATTAGCAATTCCATACAAAACAGCCTTGTGTTACATGTACCTCTCGATTGGACTGCTGGTTTGTAGAAGTTCTGTTGACTTGGTTTTTCATTTGCAGATTATTTCATTACATAATGAAATAAGATCAATAAGATCTTCTGGGCTATAACTATAGTGCGCTATAATGAAATGACAGCAAATGAAAACAAACACACAGATAACACCTACAATGCTACGTAAGTCTTTTCAAATCACTGCTCTATGTGCATTAGCTTAAATTGTCAGAGTTCCTGCCAAACATGATCAAAATAATTTTTTTTAAAACAAATGGTACTAGATTGGGGAAAACTATTATAACTTCTATTTCATCCTTCTTCCATACTAATGCTCTTTAGGATTATGATGTATATCCTGCCAAGTGATGCATTTTAAAAACTATGCATTCATATTTGCCAATATTAGAAATTATAAGCAGCAAAAAAAAAAAACCCTGTAAAAATGTGCTTTTACAATAATTTCTTAACAATTTAAGAGGGTCTGCGTTCAAATTATCTTCAAACAAAAATGAATACACAATGAAGGCAACTTTGTTGAAAATTGTTTGTCGTTATTTAAATGCTGCATACCTTAAATACTGCATTCGTTATTTAAATACTGCAGATACTGCTTTTTAGCCACACACAAAAAATCAATCCTGCAAATAAGCAATCCTATTAGAAATAAGCCCACTGAAAAATCTGTCTGGTGGGAGTGTTAATATTTGCAAGTTTTTTTTCTGAATGTAATCAGACTCCATCTACACTGAAGGAGTTTTACACTAAATTTGGCAATTAAAGTGGTCAATGACTACAAGAAAATCAGTTAACTTTGCAGTTAACTCCATCAGACATTGGCAATCCTCTGGAGTCCAGGGATGTGTAGCTATTTGAATTCAACATAGAAATGAGGCTCTGGAATGGCTGCAGATGCCCTCCTTGTGTCTGTGGGACTGTCTTCTTTTTTTTTTAACTGTGCCTTTTCTTACCCTGAAGAGAATGATTAATAGTATTTCTGATTTACTAATGTAACAACCTTTTTGAGTAAAAATATAGGATTTAAATCCAATAAACAAATAAAGCATGGCTTTGAAACATCTAAAGTACAGCTTTAAAACTTCTTTTGAAACTTCTTCGTTAATGCAATATTCATCAAGTGGTATCACAACAAGGCAGATATCTCATCCAATCCCAGTATCTTCCAGATGTGCCAAAATTACAGCTCACAATATTCACAAGAATGTTGTGAATTGCGGTCCTAGCACATTTTGCAGGGGAGGGGAGGGTAATCAAATATAATTTGTAGTTTTTGCAAAAGACGACACAAACATAAACACCATTCTGATGTTTATGATTTTACTACTGCTGGAAGACCCTTCTTCAGCTCATTGGAAGATTCTTTTTACGTCATATTTTAACTGCCTTGGTTAAATTCTTGCATCAATCCATGCATCCATTGTTTTCTTATATCAACTTTTTTTTTTAACCAGACAGAAAATAACTGCCATATTTTAAAAAATAATGTGCCAGAAAAATGTTCTTCTTCTTAATTGCTCAGGAACAAAATGTAAGCACTGAGTAAAACCTGGCATGTTTTCTTCCTCCAGGCAGATCTAAAACTGTGTGTGCCCACGTGTGTGTGTCTGCATGTGATCATGTGTTTATTCTTCTAGTGTCTTCCTTGCGAGCAATGAAGCAGAAGCCGGATCTGAACAACAGGAAGGTCCAAGCCTAATTGGTAAAAGAAGTGAGAGTTTTATGGTTACGGTTATGGCAAGAGGCTACTCAAGGCTCTGTTGACATTCCTGTCTTCAGAGTCCTCCAACCTTTTGCTTTTACTCATGGAGAAATCAATTCTAATGGTTTCTGTGAGATGGGCAGAGGCATCCCAAGACCAACTTATAACAGAGAATCGGAGCAAGGATGGCAGTTCATTCCCAACACCCTGGTAGTCCTTAATATATGTCTGGTCGCTTAGCGACCAACTTAAAACAGATCCCCAAAATTGGTACTTATGACCTGAATTTGAAGTACCCCCATGGTCATGTGACTGCATTTTGGGCACTTGGAAACTGCATTTATAGCTGTTTTCAGTTTTGCACTGTCACATAATTGTGATTTATGACATTTTTGCCAGAAACTGGAATTTACTTTTTCTGGCAAAAGGCATCCCATAACGAACAATATATTTGTTTAATGACTGCCACAAAAAAGGTCATAAAATTGGGTGTGGTCATGTGATGTCCCGATTAATGACAGTCATGACTTTACAACCATAATTGCATGTTCAGTGCAAGCTCAGTGAGGTGCTGCCACATCCCAAGAGACTTCTAATACAAGTCGAAAGTGGCAAAATGTATTTATTTGAAATGCAAATCCCAAACTTTCATTTATAAAATGGCTGGAGTTATTTAACTCAAAGATGGACTGGAACAATGATTGAAATTGAAATGCAAAGCGTTCATCATATGATCATGCTAATTCAGCCAGAGTGGGGGGGGGGGGGAGAGACACAAAAATATTGAACTATTTTCAGTAAGACCAAATATAAACATTACATTTCCAGTAAGGAAAAAAAAATATGTGGATGGAGTTGTGTCCATCGGAAATTAAAATGCATGATCTCCTAAATAATGAAGCTAATTATTACAGCAACTCTCAGCAGAAATTACTTAAGAATGAGATCACATAAACCACATTTATCCCATACTGCACATGGGTTTGCAATCTGATGACGTTACCTGAATGTTCTCCTACACACACACACACACAATTTATTTTTAAATAGGCATTACTATTTAGTAGCTATTTGGCATCATCAGTTGATATGCAGCAATTTTGCAGCACTGTTTTGCAATGTCTGACCATAGATACAATAGCAACTTTTTAAGGGAAAAGACTTGACTACAACTTGACTCAGAATTGCATAATATTTTGTGAACAACTATAAAGTAGTAGTTGGCACTGAGTAACTTCTGTTTATGGCCACTCAACAGATACTCTTCCAGGCATCTGACAATATCTGCTATGGCCATATAGTAGCAAGCAAGTTTACCTTACATGACAACTGGATTGTGAAAGAATTCCCTGTGCCTGTTCATTCATCACACAAAACTGGTAGCTTCAATTTTGATTTAAAAATTTAGTTCTTTGGATTTGGGTAGATTTATTCTAGTAATGGAAAAATATGTCTACATTTAGAATGGACGTACTATACATATGAGCAGAAAATGCATATTCTTGCATGCAACCACTGCAGTGGTGGGATTCAAATTTTTTTACTACCAGTTCTGTGGGTGTGGCTTGGTTGGCATGGTGTGGCTTTGTGGGCTTAGCAGGGGAAGGATACTATAAAATCCCCATTCCCTCCCCACCCCACTAACCTGCTTTCCAGCTCCATTCTCCTGTGCAGGGCAACAAAAGAAGACCCAGCCGATCAGTTGGGACTTGGGAGGCAGACAATAGATGGGGGCGGGGCCAGTCAGAGGTGGAATTTGCCAGTTCTCCGAACTACTCAAAATTTCCACTACTGGTTCTCCAGAACTAGTCAGAACCTGCTGAATACCACCTCTGAACCACAGGTTATATGATCTATCTTCCAGCATCTTTCAAAGAGATAGGAATAGCTGAAATGTGAGGGGATAAAATCAAGATGCCTATTTGGAAAAATATGTTAAGACAGAAAAATCCTATTCTTATTGAAGACAATTAAAATAAGCAAGAATTTAATACCTTATTATTATATGTATGTGGATGGCATATAACTCATTGTATGCTGCTCCATGACATATAAGAAAGCTGTATTGCACAATCATTTACATAATTGCTTAGAATTAGATCTTTAATCAAAATATTTACCTATTGCTAAAGGAAGTATTTCCAATAAAATAGATGAGTATATTTTAATTTACTGAAAGTATCTTATATATATATGACAGTCAATTTGGTGTAGTGGTTAAGACATCAAGTTAAAAAACTGGAAGATGATGAGTTCTAGTCATGCCTTGAACACAAAGTCAGCTGGGTGTCCTTGGGCCACTCACTTTTACTCAGCCCTAGGAAGGAGACAATGGCAAACCACTTTTGAAAAACTTGCCAAGAAAACTGCAGGGACTTGTCCAGGTAGTCTCTGAGATTTGAAGAAGACTGAATGGAAGGCCAAAAAAAGTGTTTTGATTTAGAGAACATATATTATATAAAATTATATTGTTTCTGCAACACAAATATTAGATACTCCTGTGACAAGCATATACTTTATATTGGCAAAAACTAAAAAATGTTATTTATAAGAATGAATTGTGAAAAAGCCATGCTTTGCATTTTTAGGGTCCAGAATGTTTCAATATACATTATATCTGTTTTAAAACTGCTTCATTTCTTTTCAATATACATATACCAAAAGAATTAAAGGATCAAAATACCATATGGCATAATCATATATGGCAGCTTAGGCTTCAATATATTACCCTCCAAATGTAAAAAAATAAATAAATCCTAATCAGTGTAAGCCATGTTCTGACCATGCATGCTAAAGATCTCCCAGGATTTCATACTACTTGGAAAGTATAGTTGAAGTTAATATGCTTAAAGCATAGTGGGATTGATAATAACTGATAAATCTGTCTGTAATTTTAACCATGTGATGTTATAAGTAGTTGGACCTGATGTAGTTATACATAAACTGGTAGAACATGTTGGGATAGATTATATTGAAACTGCAAGTTAAACAAGGTGTTGCAAGACTTAATTAATATTTATAAGTCAAGTCAAATTAGCCAGCAGAAACACAAGTTGCCAAGTATTTCAGTTCATCCTATTATTTTCCATACAGCATAACTACTGTATATAACAAAATGTCAAACATTCCAAGTCAAAAGAAAGCAAGGTGAAGACACAGCTTTTTATATTTGACAGACCTGGGATTGCAGAATAATTTCTTAATTTATGACATACATTTTAGTTCAGAAGGAATGATCAGTATTAGATATGTACATTTGTTCTGAGAATGGATTGTGGATTAAAAAACTATTGTGCCATTAAGATATGCTAGTGCTTATGATTAGGGGCTATAGTTGCTCAACAAGATAGAAGTTCCATTTTATATTAGCACATTCCAAGGTAAAATGCGAAAAAAGCCTATGAATTGCTTGACATTTTGATTTTCACTAGATCAGGTACAGGATGCAATATTTACAGTGTAATAAAGTTAAAGCCTTCAAGCAAATTTTTATAGCAAGACCCAAAATTGAGACATAAAAGTAGACCAATTTCAGAACAAGAAAGAAAAAAGAACAAGAAAAAACCAGTGAAATATTCCTATTACTGACCCAATTCTTCACTAAACACTTTAAACACTACACTAAAAAATTCCAATTTCAAATAACAGGAGCAGGTTGTTGTTTTTTGAGAGAGAAATTTTTGGAAATGTGGTTGTATTCCAAGTTTGGAATACTCTGATAGAGAAATAGGACTGCCATGCCCAAATCAATAATATTTGAAATCTTCTGACATGTTTGCAAATGTGAATGCAAACATAAATTATCTTAACTGCAATAAAGGTGTAGCATTTAATGTTTGCATTTTTAAAAGATCTTAAGTTGTTTAGAACCAGTTCTGACAAGTCTAAATATATACAAGTATCATCATTCTACACATTTTCAATCTTCTTTTTTACAGACTTTTCCCCCAGAGATATTTTTTAGTGCTGCCACCCTTTTCCTCCATCATAATACCTCACTATCCACAGCTTCTAAAAGTCTTTCAACGTATGTCAATACTTTGGAGCTAAGCATATATATATTCTATTCTCTGTTTTCACAAGGTTTTTGTCAAAGGAGAAAAGGGATTTTTTTTTTAATGATACATAAGTATATAGATACTCAAAGCAAATGAAGGTGTCAAGATGATATATGTATGGTGACAGCACAATACAATTTTTCAGTTACATACTTGCATCTCAATGTCTGACCAAATACATAAATTGCTGTTTTCTTTTCATGGTACATATTTTGTAATGCACTCCCATCCCACAATACCTATGGAAATAGCAACTAAGTCCCGTTATTGCAATGCAAATCATTTGGTCATTGGTTATTTGTTGGTCAACCATATATTTGTGTTGCAGCTTCCATGAAAGAGTGTCAAAGCCTTTTGAATTAAAATTAATTTTCTGATGCACTATCTTTGAAATACTGTATTGTGTACTCTATGATAAAAAATGAATGTGCAAGGAAAAGTCGGCTGAAAATAATTAGAATTTTTTGCATTGCATTTTTAAGGTCAGGACATCAACTGTTCAGTGTGGATACTTACTTCACACTAACACATAGAATGTAGTTTAAAGGAATTATATAAAATAGCTATTCCATCTTGTTTTATTATTTATCTTATTCACCAGATGTATAACTCATGTTAGAAAGTTTCAATAGTGTTTCCATATGCCTTTATATAAAACAAAGTTCTCAAGAAGTATTGTGACTGATATCAACCAGAACATTTCCAGAATATTTATTGCATCTGCAGCAAAGCGCAGAAGTAATGGGATTTTCATTTGTCATTATTTAGCTGGAAAAGGCCATCATCATTTTCAAGAAGTGGTCTCAAAAACAAAAGGTTCTGTTGGAAGTTAAAACCTACCCCTCTCCTAGGAAAATGAAATACTTTAGGATATTCTAAAAAGGCAGAATATTTCCCCTAAAAAAGAAAAGTAGAAACTCAGAAGCAGAAACTCACCTCAGAAGTAGGAGCTCACCCCCACCTTTGTTAATGGGTGGGCCATTAAGGCCTGGGCCAGAGTAATCTATATAAAACCTTCTACTCAACTCATCACATGACACCTGGAAAGATTGAATCAGCTAGCACTCAGGTGAAGCCATGTGGTCCAGACAAAGTGTACAAATTTAGCTAAGACCCCCCCACCCCTGGGAGTCTGACAGCCAATGGGATACATTTCTTATATAGGAACAGGAAACACTAAAGTGGGGCCCAACAGAGGGTTTGAAACCAAGGGACTCTCAGCATCTCAGCCCTTCCTTCTTTTCCTTCATGCAATATCTTGAAACATGTGATCGTTCTTTTCACCCAGGAGCTCCAAGTCATGTGATCCTGTCCACCATTAAACCTTCTTTCCAAACAGCCTCCATGTTTCCAGTGTCTTTTTCCCCACTTGGAACTGAACCCAGAAGGATAATTCTTCCAACAATTCAATAAGGACTCAAACTTTCAACAAAAGTACAAAGTTAAAGAGACATAAAATTAAAGTAACTCATCCTGCTATTGAGGAAGATAATTTGGGGTTCACATTTCAAATTCAGGAGACCTTGTCTTTTCTGTCACTTCTTGTTTGGAATAGATCTCTTAGTCCATTGTCACAATAATGTTATAATCTTAGATATTCACAAAGGTGGTAATAATGTAAAAATGGTTAGAAATATTGACTGTATATATGTTTTTTGCTTAAGAGCACTTGTAAAATGATTTCAAAAATCTATGTGCCAGTTTCTCAAAATGCAGTTCAAAAGCCTAGGCACAGCTTTAAAAGCTCAATTCAGATGCCATGTGCCCGAAGGGCAATTTGTTTATAAAAAGACTGTAGGATCATACATTTAGCTCCACCTTAATATTGCATAACATCTCAGGTCACTTTATATTCAGAATGAAATTTGTGTCCTGGAATTTATTTCTATTTATTGTGGTTTACCCCATGATGTAATATCCTGATATGAAGATATAGACATAAGATCTACAATCACACAGAATACTGAAAAAGAAATGAGAGTCCTTCTTTTACTCTTAAAGGTAGGACATTACAAATCAGACAAACTGTTCTCCTTCTGTAACTCTGTTTTTCCTGCTTTTCTTGATTACTTGTTGCTGAAAAAAATCAATTTAATAATGATTGATTTTATGGTTACTAGAGGAAAAGGTATCATTTTTGTCTTAGTTCAAATCATAAAGAAAAAATAGATTTAATACATGTAATAGTGGGAAGGAAACATTCTGATCCTTAATTATATAAGGAAGTTAATGAACAGATTCTGACTTTTCAAATGAGAGGTTATTAGCTAACTGTTTTGTATTTGTTAATTACATATCAAGTGCAAACAGATGTTTGTCACAGATTATCTTTTGAAAACACCTGAAACTGTTCTCTAAACAGAAATATTGAACTTATTTCTATAGCAGAAAGTTACCCTCCAATTCCACCAACTCTTAGGGTTGAACACAATTATTCTAATAGGCATACTATCAAATAATGGTGTACTGGATATATTTATTCAGTCTCCATGAGTTTAAAAAAAACACTCATGAAATTAAGCACTAATCTCATTGCCTAATGAAAAGCCTAACGTGAATTTTAACACTTTTTAAAACTGTGAGCTTGGTTTTATTTATGAAAGTTGCACAATATTATATAAAGTTCTAATAGGATACAGGTTAAGGAAGAATAGTAATCTGTAGCAGGCCTGGGTCTATCACAGTCACTTGGGATACTCATTCATATTGTAGCACCTGCATGAATAAACCTAGGATATTCTGAAGAAAACGTTGATTGAAGTTATTATACTGAAGTTCCGAAACAAAACAAACTTTCACTTTGCAAGCAGATTTAAGCATCTAATAGGAGTTCTGGCTATGTCCAAAAGTCACATCTGTTACCCATTCATATTATAATCTCAAGGTTTTTAAAACACTGAGTATCCCCACCACCAGCCATGCCAAAAAAAAAGCTCTGCTGGAAACCAAAACAAACACCTCCACCTCAGGATCCTGAAAGCACGCAGTTTTTGTTTTTGATGCAGCAATATTTAATACATCAAGCAATGTCGGCGGACAACCATGTTTTCGCCTCCGGTTCACTGAGTCCAATGAAGTCGCGTCGAACGACCCAACTGTTCTCTTATCCCTCGGTTGGAAAAACAACCAGCCCTGAGGTTGGCGGGGCTATATTAAAAAAAAAAAAAATCACAATTCCCAAGGAACTCAAAGACGGTGCCCTTCTAAGCAAGCGGTCCCAAAGGTGCTTCCCCCGCCCCACTTTTCGAAAGGCAACTGGCTTTTCTTCGTTGAGCGTAAGAAGGTTCGTGGATGAAAAGTTAAAAAACAAAACAAAACCAAGAAAGTCCTGTTGCCTTTTTTTTGGGGGGGGGCGACACCTTTTGAGACAACCAGGACCTGGATGATTGAGCATGTCCACGACGGGCTAAGGAAGCGCGAGGAGTGATTTCCCCCTTCACCAGATTTCCCCCCCCCTCCAGCAAGATTAAGAATTCATACCTATCACATGCATGTCTGTGTGCATAAACACATATGGACAGAGACGCACCCATGTGCATGTGCATCTGTGTGTGAGTGCGCGCGTATGCATACACACACACACACCTTTTAAGAGCGTCCGCTCAGTTCTTAAGGCTAAAATATGCAGGTTTGTTGCTCTGACGGAAAAGATCCAAAGGAGTTCTGATCCCATTTTTGCACTGCGCAGAAAACCGAGCTAGGCGCTCGACAACACCGCCCCCCACCCTTTAACACCACACCTGGAACGTCGCACAGGCAGGAGAATCGCGTCCCCTAAACCCCGCGAGGCGCGGGAAAGGAGGGAAAGGAGCCCCACCTCACCCCACCCCCTTAGCCGCCCCCCCACCTCCTCGTTCCAAATGGCTTAGCGCAGACTGCCAATCAAGAGAAACTCCCCGCCCATAAAAGGCGCACGCCCCGTGTGGAAGGGGCAGCTGTTAAGATTTAAAGGACTGGAGTGGAGAGGGGAGGGAGCGAGTCTGCGCGTGCGCTCGGAGGGTAGCTGTTTGGGGGAGGTGGGGACAGATGAAAAAAAAGGGGGGGAGGGGGAGAAGAAACAAAAACAATCGCTCGAGCGCCGCCATCTTGGCTCGCTTCTCTCCACCACGCAAGTGAATGGGTAGCTATGAAATTACCACAGGGGAGCGGCAAGGTACGGAGGGCTACTCAGCGCTACCAGTCGGGCCTGCGCGACGATAAAAGCGGCGCTTTCTCTTTCCTTCGGTTCGCCTTCCGCCGACGCCTCCTCGAGGGAAGAAAATCTCGGCAGGGCCCTTCCTCTTTCTTGCCGTTGGCTCTTCAACTTCGCTACCCAGAGCTCAAAGTTCAGTTTAGCCGTCTTTTCGCCAGCCAGGAGACCGGAGGGTCGGACCTCGGAGCCTCAGGCTTTTCGCAGTCTGGGAGGAAGAGTTAGGAGGAGGAGAAAGGCGAGAGGCTCATCGATCGACTGCCTGCCCGCCTTTCCTCTCTCCGTTGTTCTCGCTGCACGGGCTTGTCTGGTGTACGCTGCATAAGAGGCACAACGAAGGGAGCTTTAGAAAGGCGAGCGAGGACTGACCCGGCTCCGTGCTTCACCCGCCCCGTTTCCAACCACTCGCTGCGGGCGTGAAGAAAAGGGAGGAGAGAGGAAGAGGAGAAGGAAAAAGGGAGGCTAAACAAACAAAAACCAAGTTGGACCGCAGACGAAGAAAAAAAAAAATTGCCCGCCTCCAAACCGGTGGAAGGGTGGTAGTGGGGAGGGGGAGATCTTGGTAGTAAACGGTGAGCCGGTGAAGGTTGAGAGCGGAGGAAGGGCCCGCCGACAAATGCCTCGACGAGCTTGAAAAGGGCTTTATTGTTCGAGGAGAAAAGATCTTATTTAACCCGCCAGCTTGGCCGCTCCAAAAAAAGACCAATATACCCGTATTTGGGCTTCTTGGAGCATCGCTTCACCTACATTTATCAAAGACGTTTTTCTGCTAAACTGCTTCAGGAAACCTCTCGGAAGGCTCTCGACACTTTTTTTTTAATTTTTTTTTTTTTTAGAACCGTGAAAAAAAATCACCTTTTAACATCTGGAAAGAGCATCGCCTCCCTCCCACTTTCCCTTCTCATTTTTGTGCGATTTCAAATACCAAATACAAAGGCGGTTTTTAAGTGTAGCCTGGGGACTTGAATGGGGGGAGTTCTTGTAAGAGTTGGGGAGAAGCCTGAAATCTGCTGGTCAAATGAGAGAAAAGATCGTGAAAACAAACGGAAGGAATAAACAAAGGGAAGCATTTTCCTGGTCTAGATAAGGACTCTCCATTCCTTTCTTAGATGTGTGATTTTATAGAGGACTGATTACCTCTCATTTCTGTCCTTGTTTGCTCTCAGCATTTGTTAATAGGAAACAGCTGTGTTTTACAAATTGATTTCCTATTGGTTGTGACATCGAAGGCATATTTATTTTGATACTTGAAACGAAGACAAAACTTTCTCATCCAGATACTACATTGTGCAAAAGCAGAGTGAAGACAAGAGTATTGTTTACTAATATTTGCCTGTTTGCAGGACACATGGGAAATACGATTTGACACTGAAGAGAATATATTGCGCTTCAGGACAATTAATAGTTTTAACATTCAGCTACTTCATTCGTGAATATTCATCTTTTAACCTGGATAGTTAACATCCTCCTATGAATTGGATTTTTGCCATTAGAACAGAAGCCAAATGATGTGTTTCCAAATGTACTGGAGGGTCTATTGAAAAAGAGCTAGAGAGACTATTATAAAAGCTGGATTTCATTCTTATGGATGCATTATTTTCCAAATACATTATTATCACTTTGAGGAAGTGACAGATTTTCGTGTTTATAAGATCTCAGAAGCTGGATATAGCATTTTAACCCCCTATTGATTCTAACAATTTGGAAAATGGGAGCTGCTACAAAGCTGGTGTTTGCTGTTTTTCTGATATCTTGTTCTTCAGGCAAGTATATGTTTTTTTCACAATTAGTTCATAACAATATAACGATTCAAATGCAGATTTACATTTTTCATATTGCTTTCAACAAAGTAATTGTTGCTGAAATATTATAGTAAAGTTCAGTATTCAAGCAAAGTATTGAAACAGGTTTTTATAAGCCACCTCTGCAACCTAGTAATTTGGAGGATTATACAATAAAGCCAAAATGTTTTCAGGTTTATAGTAATTAAGTTTTTTTTATATTTATAACATTTTAAATGATCTGTGAAAATGTGTATTATTAGAATATAGTTTCATTTGGTTTTAGAATTTTTTAAAAGCCTCAATATTGGGGAGCAAATATAGTAATAAATCCTGAATTGTGCAGTGGAAAATCTGCATTTTAAATAAATTTGTAGTTTCAGGGAAGTACTTTTCTGGATAGCAACTAGTTGTTAGGCTTGTTTTCTGGACACAGCTATTCAAGGATATCACCTGGGTTGTCTCTTCATTATTTAGAATGTAATACATGATCTGTTTTTATTTCACTTCTAGGACAGTTCTAAGTTTAAATAGAAAATTATAAATGAATTGATATGTATAGTTATGGTTTCTTATTACATATCTGCTAGTGAGAGCTCTGTGTAAGATTTTGCTGAATGGTACACTTTTCTTGTGGTTATTAAATGGATGCAGTCTAGTCTTGTGTCTGTAATGTTATTGATCTGTTCTGTGTGGGCTGACTGCTATGAAATGGCGATCACTAAGCCATTGAACAAGCTGAAGTTTCCTTAAAAGAAAAATGGCTAATCTTGGTTTTGGGTAATAATTCTGACAAAGTTATAGTGGATTTTAAATAAGTGATATTACTAACTGATGGTATCAGTAGTAAACTTGCAACTCTGATACTATGTTAGTAAACTTGTAACCATTTTTACTTTCTCATAAAATATGTTAGGATACAGTACTGTATTTAGATTCTTCAGTTGCTTTTTGACAGTAAGATTTGAGATTTTCCTATATACTTTTTTGTTTATATCTGCATTTTATTTTTAGTCAATATCTACTCTTAATTTTTAAAGTTCAAGCCAATTAGGAATTTTACATTGTTTCTAAAAGATGGATAGCAAAAGCAATTATCAGAGAGATGATACTTAAAGATAAGTAAATATCCTTACAAGTTTAATTAAATATCCCTTACAAGTTTTTATAATTCATATGGAAACCCATACATTTGCACAAAACAATACTATATATTCATATTAGCTTTATTATAAAGTTAGGGATACATTAATGTAATGATGATAAAGTTGCAGGGAGTAGATAAGACTTCAATACTTATTCAGTAAGCTTGGTATACATGTCCCAGATTTCTTCCAAGCAAATTGAAATTTAGGCCAATGGATTACATTCCTTGCTATGTTTATGTTTTTTTATTTTTGCAGAAATGAAAATTAAAAAGTTCTATAGAGAATTACCTTTTAAGTTAACTGCTAGGATGTTCTCAATATTTTCTCTGGTTTTCCTATTTTCTAGAATTTCTCATTCCATATTGATTGTATTGCTGTAGTAATGGAGTTGTATAAATACAAAGAAAAATACCTTGCATTGCTATTCTAAGGTTTAAGTAGTGATGGAAAACCACAATAGTTCATTTCACATATTATACTAAACAGATTTTTCTGATCATATTTACGGAACAAGTCATAGTCTAGTTAACATGAATTTTACACATTCCCAAGTCAAAACCAAATAACATGGGTTAGAAAGTTAAAAGATCTAGTAAATAAAGTTTACTTTTGAGTAAATATAATTTTTAAAAAGCACGATGAACTTGAAAAATCACTAAAATTATCAATGTGGGTCATATTTTTAAAATTTTAGCAATAATTTTTGCAGACTTACTGAAAACATGCATATATTGAGAAACTATGAAAACATAAATGCTCATTTACAGTAGGAAAATGAATAAGGGGAAATATTGGGAGTGGTGACAATATGAGGTAACAATAGTACATTATGTAATTAGCTTTAACTTCAGAAGGTTTAATTTAGTAAAATATCTGTAAATAACATCAACTATAGAATTGTTTCTTATAAAATGTTATAATTGTTTGTTAGCTTGAAATATGTAAGAATAAAACTTTTCACAGAATTCCATAGGCATTATAACCTAGGCCTTGTTCCGATTTTCAGAATATCAGTCATAAAAGCTAACAGCTTCTTTCCATATAATCTCTTAGACACTAAATTTTTTTGGCAGATAATCTATATTTCACCGAAGTTAAAGAAACATTCCTAAGAATGTTTAAATAAAACATTCTTAGTGTATAAATAAAAAATCTTATAGGAAAACCAATTGCTTCTTGCAGTGTATTGTTTAGACTTGATATGATACAGTGGGTAAAGAATATGCTGTTGTTACAGAAACAGTAGTTGGGTATTTGAATTCATATAATGTTTCAATCCAGTCAAACTGATCAATCTAAGAAAAGAGAGCAGGTGGAATGATTTTTTCTCTCTCCTTGGAATATTTATTAAAGCTATTTGTGTACTTTGTCAGTAATTAAGATTTATATCAGAAGCCCTAGACCATAGGTTACTTGGCTATAATTGTTATGATCTTTAAAGATATGCCTAATATTGCAAGTTATTAATTGTAGGATGCAACATATAACTTTTAAGTTGATGAACGCAAAGGCTGCCAAATCCATATCACGTTAATTGAGCTATTCTTATGCATTTATGAAGAATAAATAATATAATTGTATTATCATTTTTATCCTTTTTCTGTTATTATCCTGAACAATTGATACAAATTATTGTGTTATATTTAATAGTTTTCATCTATAATAGTGATGCTGCTTGGATTTTTTCCCATGAGTACTTTCAATGTTTTGGTGCTCAAAATATGCTGATTTTAATGAAAATGAAATATGTTTAATAATAAAATGATGATTATGACTGTCATTGGAATAGCTTCTCCTTTACTGTGTCTATCAATATATTGATTGGATTTTATGGGGGTAACATTTATATAACTATTACTATATTTGATCTTTCTAGAAAACTATTATTTTACATTTAATTCTATAGATTTGGGGTCCAGATATTTTTAATTGCCTAAGTAATGAATATTACTATTACCGAACAACTATAACATAACTTAGATTAAAACATGTTATTTTCCTTGAAATATTTGCTATGGTAAGAGTTATTTGCTGCCAGATTATTCCCTTTAAGTCCTTTCAGGTCCCAATTCTCCCAATTTGGAGAAACTATAAAATAATGAATTCTCATTGCTGAGAATTCTCATTGCTGAGAACAGACACTGCTGTTTTTTTTAGGGAAGTATAAGGTCATCACAGAATTTGCCTCCTATCGGTCCTACTATATACCTAGTCATGAAATATGTTCTTGTACATAAGAAGGTAGCTTTATATTGTCTTAAGTTGGTCATAGCAAATAGCCATTACTGTCCTGTTACTGTTGAGATGCAGTTGAGTTACGCAAGATACTGTTTTCCTCAGATACATCTCCCCTAAAAACTGCTAGATAGCATTCAATTGTTTGGGGAATAAGTCTGGAAGATTTTAGAAGTTTGAATTATCTTACAATACATATTATACACATTTTCTTGTGAGCTTTACTTTTTGTATAGTTATGACTTAGTGATTTTTAAAAATTCTGTGGAGAAATAAAGCATGATAGAGCATGCTATATACGGCATATGACCAAAAAAAACCCTACAACATTATTTGACAATAAGTCAGGGTGGATTTAGATAATATTGAAGCATCAATACTATATTTATTAAATACTATTACCAAATACTACCAATATTAATCTTGACCTCAAACTATTCTACAATCCTTGTAGATGTTATGAAACATCTTTCTTTTCATGCAGTCCAGACTATTCAATTCCAAACTTTTTAGTATAGTATAATCTTGCTTTTTTCTTAAGTGATTCATGGCAAACATGGTGCTCGTAGGAGTTGTGAGAACTCAGTTAAATAGGAATAAAATCTTTAGGCTTTAATCTACAGCTGTGTGTGACACAGCACAACTTGGGGAGCTATTTGGAATATTTATTTATTTTTAATTCAGTGCAGATGCTGCAGTGCCATAATATGCTTTCCACTTCCTTATGTGCCTGTTTGAAATCATTTGACATCATTAACTGTTAAGAGTTGTACAGCACTTTGCATTCAGTCTCAAAAAAGTGCTTCAAAATATATAGGAGCATGAATTTAGCACCTGTTTCATTTCCTCACCAAAGACTAATGTGTTGCAGTTAGGCACTAATCCACACCCAATTTTCTTTTGAGAATTAAATCTTAAATGCTGCATGGTCTTAGTGATCATATTGGTACTAATTGCTAACCAAGAAATGTAGGATTATTGATTCAGAATGAATGCCTCAATATTGTTATAGACTGGTTAAGAATTAAATGATATTGTAGCTTTAGGTCTTATCAGATCAAACTGATAATCTAAACAGACTCAACTGGTTTTCCTTTATTCTTTATCTTTTGGTGTTACTTGCATTAGAAGGCCTTGACATTGTTGATTCTTTTTTGCAGTGGGGATGTTGGACATAGTTCTTGAGCTGGGTGGGGGTGGAGCCAGCAAACAGCCTGCGAGTCGGGAGTTTAAACCCCTGTTCTTGAGGGTTGGTTCCTCTGTCTAGGCAGATTGTGGAAGGCTGTTGAGACACAGAGACTTCATTTTAGTATATTTGGTTTATAACTTCTATAAAATTTTACCTAGTACCTTGCCTTAGGATGCTCTTATATGCAAGCTATAGTGGTACCCGGTGAGGTTCTTAGTTCCTCTTAAAGAATTAAGTTCAAATGCTCTTTGGTTAGCATTGGTTTTTATGTAAATTAAGATGCTTGTGCTGCTGTTGAAATAGGTAAGTTTTTCTGAAAATTGTAACTAAAACATAGCAAATTAAAATAAAACTGCATATTTATCAGTATTATGGGTTTCAGCATATGGTAGTAATTTTGAGGTAATGCAGAATAAGTGGGCTATTGTACATTCAGAAACACTCAGAAACACGGTAGAATGTCATAATATTGTTAACAGTTCATTCTGCAGACTCTGGATGATATACAGAGACACTCCTATTTAGGGTTGTATTAACATTTTAAATAAATGAGACTATCAATTTCATTTTAGGAAAAAAAAGTTGCCTTTCTCTGATACTTAATGATGTGGGCACTTGAAGGGACAGAAGTTTTGACAATTTCGGAACAAGACTCAATCCAGAAATAGTCTACAAGCCCACATCCAGTCTCTAGGTCCAAATGCATAATTAGAGAAGTCGTGACAAATAGTGCAGAACAAGTTAAATTATACTAAATTCACATATCGCTTAGGTCTGGATTGCTTAAATACAAGGAACAAGCAGGGTCACAATACTAACATTATATAGACTTCCAAGTGCTTTCCTCTGCCATTCATTACAGAGCTCTGATTTTTTTTTAAGGTTTCTGAGCAAGTATGAAAAATAGTTGTGGATGCATTGTAAATGGGCTTCTTAAAGCTTAACATCTTTTTCGTGTTTATAAGTATTTTTTTTAAAAGTAGCCTGTTTTCTGAATAACAAAGAGTTACATTACTTGAAAGACAGCCAAAACTTTCTGAATCATTTTCAAAGTATATACAGCTCCAAAATATGCTAATACAAAACTGAAGGCTTATGAACCAAGAAGAGAGTTCTTAAAACAATTATTATCTTCTATGCATCATCCCTTCCTGGTATAAATACAGTTACTAAAAGTTTTGAGATAGGACTGTAATAAATTGTTTTATTTGCTAATGCCTTGTCTGGTCTTTAGTAGAACAAAATAAGATGATGGTGTAGGTCAGTGATGGCTAACCTTTATGGCACTAAATGCCCAAAGCATGCACATGCGCGTACATCCTCAAAATGCATGCAGGCGCGACTCCCATGCATGAGTGCATACTGAAGTTTGCTGATGACACAACGGTGATTGATCTCATTCAAAACAGCGATGAATTCACATACAAACAGGAGGTTATACAACTTGCCTCGTGGTGTAACTGGAACAATCTGGAACCAAACACACTCAAATGGTGGTAGATTTATTTTTTTTTCCCCAAATTTTATTGGTTTTTAAAAACAAACAAAACAAAAACATCAAGCTATCTTCCATAGGTGTACATACAGTGTGCCGGTTGTTTTGCAAATTGTTTTGTGCTTCCATTTCGTAGTCTTCAATTACAAATAATCTCATATTGTCAATCAAAAATTAAATGGTATCATTATTAAACAATCATTTGACTATACTTTTATTCATTCATGCTTTGGAAAATAATCATGTTTTGCTTAATTTATTTTATAACAGTTCATATTATCATCCCAAATCTATCCTAAAATCATTTTGTAGATATAATAAGAAGTACATCTTTGTACATTTATTATTTTCTAAAAGTCTAATTCATTACTGTACTTTATTGTCTAACCATTGATAGAAAAGATCCCAAATTTTATAACATTGTTTATCCTGTTGTTCTCTAATTTCAATTGTCAATCTACTCATTTCAGCACATTCCAATATTTTCTTAATGATTTCCTCCTGTGGTGATATTTTCTCATTTTTCCAGTTTTTAACAGATACAATCCTAGCTGCTGTTAATACATTTACAATCAAGTATTTCAAGTCTTTACCATATATTTCAGGTAAAATTCCCAATAAAAATATCTCTGGTTTCAAGTCTATGCTTTTTTGTCATTTTTTTTCCAACCTGTGGATTTTAGTTCAGTATTTTTTTAGCATCCGCACAAATCCACCACATGAGCCAGGTATCTGATGACATTTCCAACATTTTTCGGATTTATTCTTGAACATCCTTGCTATTCTTGTTGGGGGAAAATGCCACCTGTAAAACATCTTATACAAATTTTCTTTATATGCTGTTGACATTATCATTTTATAATTTTGAGACCACAATTTTTGCCATTTCTCTAAATCAANAAATAAATAACCATACAATTTTTTGATCACCTTTTCATCAGTACCTGTCAAAATCTTATCTAAGTCAGTCAGTTTATCATAGAAACCTTCTGTTTTAGAATCTTTATCATACGTTGAATGTATTTGCGCATATGAGAACCAATTCTTCTTTATACCTTGTTCCTCTAGCTTTTGCATAGATTTAAGTTCACCCTTTTCATTCAATATTTCACCATATCTAACTGTTTGTTCCTTTTTGTATATTATAGGATAAGAAAATGCTTCAATAGTCGATAGCCAGACTGGAATTTTCAAATAACATTGTCTTTTAATCTTCTCCCAGTTTAACCACAGAGACTCCCGTATATAATGTCTTCTAAAATACCCCTGTGTTTTAGTTCCTTTATACCATAAAAAAGCATGCCACCCCAACAACAAATCATGTCCTTCTAATGTCAACAATCTAATATTTCTTAGTGTTATCCATTCCTTAACCCACATCAGATTTGTAGCTTGGTAGTACAACTCCCAATTAGGCAAACCAAATCCTCCTCTAATTCTAGCATCTTGCAAAAGTTTTAACTTTATTCTCGCTTTCTTACCTTGCCATATATATTTCAACACAATTTTATTTAAATCTTCAAAGTAATCTTTTCCAAGCCTAATTGGAATTGTTTGAAACAAATATAAAATTCTGGGTACTATCTTGATTGTTGAAATTCTCCCTGTTAGTTACAGTTGTAAGTTTTCCCATTTCGCCAAATCTGGTGCTATCTGCTGTTTAAAAGAGAATATTTATATTAAACTTAATGTACTACATCTTGCTGTCAAATATATCCCCAAGTACTTGATCTTATTCATGACCTGAATTTTCAATAGGTTTGCCAGTTCTTCCTTTTATCTTAATAGCATATTCTTTGTCAAAATATTTTGTCTTATCTTTATTTACTTTCAAACCAGCCACCTTTCCATATGTCTCTATCTTTTCTATCAATTTTGAAGCTGTTTCTAAAGGGTCTTCTAAGATGAAAACCAGATCATCCGCAAATGCTTGCAGCTTAAATTCTTCCTTTTTGATTTTCATTCCTTTTATATCCTTTTCATCTCTAATATTGCTGTTTAACATTTCGAAAGTTAACACAAATAACAAAGGTGATAGTGGGCACCCTTGTCTTGTTCCTTTTCTTATATTAATAGAGTCTGTCAGTTCTCCCTCTATCACTACCTTTGCTGTTTGCTTATAGTATATAGCTTCTATTGCTTGAATAAATTTTCTAGTAAAACCCATCTGTTCCAACAGTAATAACGAATCGCCAATTCACATTATCAAATGCCTTCTGTGCATCTAGAAATATCAGAGCCATTTGTTTTTCAGGATGTGCCTGGTAGTATTCCAAGGTGTCCAAGATTACTCTCATATTGTCTTTAATTTGTCCCTTTTGCAGAAATCAATTTTGATCAGGATGGATAAAATTATTTAAATATTTTTTAAGTCTTTCTGCCAATATTGAAGCAAAGCTTTTATAATCTGCATTTAGTAGAGAAATGGGTCTATAGTTTTAATTTGTAATGGGCCGCCCTTCTCTTTTGGAATAAGTGTAATATAGGCTTCTGACCATGATTTAGGTATCTTCTTCTTTAACACAACTTCATTCATAACTTCTAGCAATGGAAGATTCAACAATTCTTGTAATGTTTTATAAAATTCTGCCGGAAGTCCATCTGGGCCTGGTGCCTTTCCATTATTTTGCTTCTTGGGTGCTTCAGTTAACTCCATCATCGTTATATTGCTTTCTAACATTTTTTCAGTCTCTTTAGGTATCTGAGGTAAATTAGCATTCTGTAAGTACTGCTTAACTCTTTCCTCATCAATATTCTCTTGCATATGTAATTTCTCATAGAAGTCTCAAATGATTTCCTCCTTCTCTTTGCTACCATGGCAAACTTGGCCTTGGTCATCTATTAATTGCAATATTTTCCTTGATTCTTTCTCCTTTCTCAATTTGTACGCTAACCATCTACCTGGTTTGTTTGCATCTTCAAAGTAGTTCTGTTTAGCACCTCTAATTTTCTGTGCTAATTCTTCTTTTTCTATTTGGCCCATTTTG
Organism: Emydocephalus ijimae; assembly: GCA_004319985.1. Classification (NCBI taxonomy): domain Eukaryota; kingdom Metazoa; phylum Chordata; class Lepidosauria; order Squamata; family Elapidae; genus Emydocephalus; species Emydocephalus ijimae. The sequence goes on from BHEV01008159.1 coordinate 33,310, forward strand.
TGTTTAATTATATCCATTTTTAGCTTGATGTCCTTTTTCTGTGGCATTTTATGTAGCTCTTTTTCAAGTCTTTTATGCTCATCCTCTAGGGCTTTAGAGGCTAGCCTTTTCATAGTATTCCTTTTCCTTGTATAGTCCATTATCAAGCCTCTAACATATGCCATATGAACAGCTATATGCCCAATAATAATAATATTAATAAAGGGAGGACAAAATTTCTTCAGGTTCTTGTATACCTTAATCCAATCAATAGTTAGATGAAGAAAAAGACTTAAGAAAAAGAAAGAGAAAGAAAGAAAGAAAGAAAGAAAGAAAGAAAGAAAGAAAGAAAGAAAGAAAGAAAGAAAGAAAGAGAAAAATTCTTCAGGTTCTTCAACACCTAAATCCAATTGAAAGGTCTCAAATAGAAAAAAGTCCATAAGAATAAACCAGAAAGGTAGATGAAAAAACAAAAATACCAAGGGGGGGGGGAGGCTTTCCCTTTAAAATGAAAAGCAAATGTAGAGATTGGACTTCCAAAAACAAAAAACAAAAACAAAGACAAGTTCCAACTAAGCCAAAAACCCAAATAGTTATTACAAAAAAAAAAGATTAAAAAAGTACAATAAAGCTGGTGAGGAGGGATAACACAATTTAGGAAAAGTAAAAAGGGCACACTGCACTTTGTTTAATTATCCAAGGCTCTTATAACTCTCTTCTCCAAAAACTTACCACCTTTTTTCCCCTATGTTTCAATACCAGACTGCAGCTGTTGATAGAAACCCAGAAGAGCACCTACAATAATACTCTCCCATGCTCTTCCCTCCATCTTATCAAATAGCAATGTCCTTGAAAGTCTCAGTTCTTTCTTTCTCAGCTTTGTCTGGTCACAGGGAAATAGAATATTTTCAAGCCTCTAGTTGGCAGTGTTACAAAGTTTCTTTGCTCTCACTTTCCCCCTCCTTTTCCGAGCAGGATATAATAAGAATTAATAAAAAAAGAAAAAGATATTTTAAAAAAATGAAATAATTAAAAGAAGCCTCTAGCCTAAAATATTACAAAATCAAAAAGGAGAAGAAATAAATAGATATAAACGAAAAAACCAGTCCAGTTTCAAAATACAAGATCATATATAGAAGATCCAGCAATGAGAAAAACAAAACAAAACATTACTTTGACGTTCCTGTTTAAAATCGCTGCTTAATCACTTCTGTCAAAACTTTTACAGGTTCTTTCTTTTCCTTAGAGTGTCCTTTCAGATCTTAGAATTAAAAAAAAAAAAAGTTCTCACCAAACCGGCAAACACTCTCTTTCTGCTCTCTTCCGTTTCGGAGCTGTCCCAACTTCAGCAGCTTTAATGGCTTCCTCTTTGCTGCTGGCAAGAAAAGCTTCTCCTGGATCTACCAGGGACTTTGCGGTATCCCTGGGATCGGCAGGATGCGCTCTTCACTTTCACTGTCTCTTCAGGATGGTTTAGATCCGATAGGACCGTCCAGGAGCAAAGATATCGGCAGCGATCTCAGACCTCCAAGATCGCATGCCGTATCGTCGCAACGCCAGCTCCGCCCTCCAGAAATGGTGGTAGACTTTAGAAGAAACCCTCCCATACTACGACCTCTTACAATACTAGACAACGCAGTATCAACAGTAGAGACTTTCAAATTTTTAGGTTCGACTATATCACATGACCTAAAATGGACACCTGACATCAAAAACATCATCAAAAAGCACAACAAAGAACGTTCTTTCTGCGCCAACTCAGAAAGCTCAAACTGCCCAAGGATCCAGTTTTACAGAGGAATTATTGAGTCTGTCATCTGCACCTCTATAACTCTCTGGTTTGGTTCTGCAACCCAACAGGACAGGCAAAGACTTCAGAGGATAATTAGGACTGCAGAAAAAACAATTACTACCAACTTGCCTTCAACTGAGGAATTGTATACTGCATTAATCAAAAAGAGGGCTGTGAAAATATTAACACACCCCTCAAATCCCAGACATAAACTGTTTCAACTCCTACCCTCAAAAGGACGCTATAGAGCACTGCACACCAGAACAACTGGACACAAGAACAGTTTTCCCCCGAAAGCCATCACTCTGCTAAATAATTCCCTCAACACTATTCAACTATTACAAAGTCTGCACTACTATTACTGTTACTCTTCTCATTTCTTCTTATCACTCATCCCCCTCACTTGTGATTGTATAATGGTAACTTTGTCGCTTGTATCCTTACGATTTATATTGACTGTTTCCTAGTATGATTTGATTGCTTATTGTACCTTATGACTTTCACTAAGTGTTATACCTTACGATTCTTGACGAATGTATCTTTTCTTTTATGTATACTGAGAGTATTTGCACCAAGACAAATTCCTTGTCTATCCAACCACACTTGGCCAATAAAGAATTCTATTCTACATGGCCCCGTGCATACACACACATCCCGTGCATGCACCTTGCTCCCCCACATGTGCACACAATCTCCATGTGTGTGTCCCCCACACATGTTTACTCATTTTGTACAGCCTTTTGCAAAACCTCTTACACATTGGACATATTAGTGAATAGTTACATGAACTTTGAAAGAATAGAAAACAAAAACAGGCCTAAACCTGTTGTATTTTTAGAAGCTTAAAAATTTGGCGTGATCTCAGAACTGAATCTTTGTTTGATAAATGGTTGTGGATTCTGTTCTAAGGTATGAGCATAGACTATAACATAATTGAATTATATTGAGGAATTTCAAATAGGCTCAATGCTCATAAGCCTATTCTACTTTTTTATGAAAGCTAATTGTTTATTGTTCACATTAATATTTACTGTACAAATAAAGTACAATAGAATAACATAGATGAGATATGAAGTAGAAGACATGGATAAAATTGGTTTCAGAAATCATTTATATACATCTTCCTGGTCTGTGTCCATTGTTTCCTAAATATTTTTCATAGTAGATTGCCTCAGAATGAAAAACAAAAAGTTATGAACTACAAATTTGGCTGCACAATATCTAGAATGCCATCAATTCTTATTTTAATTAGATTTTTATCTTGCCTTTATTGCTTTATAAGTAACTCAAGGTGGCAAACACAACTAATACGCCTTGTTGCTTTGTTCCTATAGCACATAGCAGCAATCCTATGAGGTGAGTTGGGCTGATAGTTGGCCCTAAGTTACCAAGCTAGCTTTCATACCTAAGGTGGGGACTAAAACTCATAGTCTCTGTGATTCTAGGCTTAAGACCTGTGAGGAACAATAAAATGTAAAAAATTTCCAATTGTGCATTATGCTTAAATTTATTGGTGATTTATAGGATAAATTTTTGAAACAAGGCCAGATCCCTATGCCTGAGATTACTTGCTAGCCTCTCAACTCTGCATAAAGTCGAAGTGTGTGTGTTCCTATGTGGGATTCTACTCTGAATAATCATTGGAAATCTACATGTTGTGGCTGTCATAAATAGTGATAAACAATGCTTGCTGGCAAGGCTATATCTTTTTTTCATTGCAATCTTACCCATGTGTCTTTTGTACTCAGAAATCTATTTTCATCTGCAGAATAGGAGAAAGGGGAATAATTTATGCAGTGAACAAATTTTCTGGGAAATCCGCTCACCTAGCATGCAATCATATATAGTTGCTTCTTTGGTTGAAACTAGGAGGATGAAGATCTTATGGTTTGAACTGAGCTTCTAAGCTTTTGTAGTTTCATCACTTTCAAATTCAGGCAAGAGGATAAGTTATGTTCTCATGTAAAAGCAAGAAACAAATGGTTGAAGGCTGTTTGAAAAAGTTGCTTTAAAATGCTTTCTTCCGTTTTTTTGATAGAATCTCTTGATTCACCACTTGAACATACAGGATGGACAGGCTTCTCCTGCCACATTTCATAACTTTTGATGATTCATGACAAAGTGCAACAATAAAATGTCCACAGTAATCTGGAATTAAAATTCAGTTAAATTAAAGTCAGAAAGCATATTACCCTATGATGTTACAGAATATACCGTGTATACTTGAGTATAAGCCGAGTTTTTCAGCACATTTTTTGTGCTGAAAAAACCCCCCTCGGCTTATATTCGAGTGAGATTCCCCTCTGAAAAAAAAATGGTGTGGAGCTCCGGAGCTGGGCAGCCGCTTCCCTACTTCCGTGTTTCCTTTGCAACTTTTCAGCATGTGGGTAATTGGAAGCAGAAAAATTCTTGCATGAGGAGGTATTGTTTTTTCTTTTTTTAACTGTTTTTAGGGGGGGAAAGACCCACCGTCATGTGAGAATGCTCAGACACGAAATCTATCCACCCGAAAATAAGTGTGTGTGTGTGGGGGGGGGAATTTTAACAGAGGGAAGATGTAGGGAGAAGGCAAAAGCGACGGAAGATCCTTCAGGGGAAACTGAGGGGAAGACTCACCCTTGGTCCAGATGAGCCCCTTCCCCGCCCCTAAGGAAGCAGAGGCAGTCAGCAAGGGCAGGCAATCCCCACTTCACGGACTCCGTCCGTTCTCGCTCCCACCCACCCACCCAAAGCCATGAAGTCCCCCAATCACGCAGCCCAGAATCGCCCTCTCCTCAGGGGGCAGCAACGACGCCCGGTGTTTTCCGAGACAAGAAGCTCCGCCGTGCAATGAAAGCGCCCTGGCTCTAGGCTCGCGGGCTCAGAAAACAATGCGAGCCGAGGTGGC
>BHEV01008165.1:0-12009 GCA_004319985.1 Emydocephalus ijimae
TAGAAACTGCCTATCTGCATGCACCATTGCAGCACACTATATATTTAAGAAAACCAGTAGGTATAAAGGATGATAAAAATATTAATGGCTGTTGGAAACTGAATAAAAGTCTGTATGGGTTAAAACAATCTGGTTATGAATGGAACCAATATATTGTGAAAGAGTTAAACAATATAGGGTTTAAAGCCGGTTTAGATGATCCATGTTTATTTAAAAAGGAGACAAATGGTATGGTGTCATTATTATTGTTGTTTACAGATGATATTGCTTTAATTACTAAGACTAATAATGAAGCTACTGAGATAATATCATAATTAAGTAAGAGGATAAAATTAAAGCAATTAGGAGAAATAAGACAATATCTAGGATTGACAATAAACAAAACCAACAGTGGCTATAAGATATCACAAGAAGATAAAATTTACCAATTGCTAAAAATGTATAAAATGGAACTTTGTAAGCCGGCAAAAACTCCAATGAGTCAGGAATTTTGTCATACTGATGCTCAAAGTTCAAAATTTGATAAGACCATTTGTCAATCATTAATAGGTAGTTTAACATATATAAGTAATAAATATATAAGTAAAAATATAAGTAATTGGTCAAGGCCAGACATTGCCTATAGCATTAATCAATTGGCAAGATTCAATGCTGAACTCACTGAAAGACACTGGCAAGCGCTAAAGCGTATGTTAAGGTCTCTTAAAAAGACAATGCACTATGCATCGTATTTAGAGCCAAAAGATGATTTGATTTTAAGTGCATATGCTGATGCAAGTTTTGCAACAGATATAAAAACTAAAAAATCAACTTCAGGTATGGCTATACTATTAGGTAAAACACTGATTGGTTGGAGGTCAATTAGACAGCAACACATAAGTATGTCCACAATGGAAGCAGAATTTTCATGTCTATATTTATTATGTACTTATTTAATTCTGTATAAGCAATTATTGTTAGATATGGGAGTAACTGTTAAAGATGCCATTGTAGTTTATGAGGACAATCAAGCAGCCATACGGTTGGCTACAAATATTGCTGTAAAAATGAGATCTAAACATACTGACCTTAGATATTTGAATGTAAGACAATCTGTAAAAAATGGTTTAATGAGATTGGATTATTGCATGACTGATGAAAACATTGCTGATGGATTTACAAAAGCCCAAGGTGCAGTAAAGCACAAAGAAAATTGTGAAAACTATGGGTTGAAATTGTAAATAGATTTATATATTATTATATTACCCAAAAGGGGAGAATGTTAGGGATAACATTGGTTACCTAACTTAGTTTGGGTAAAAATAATATATATAAACTATGTTTGTGAGTTTATGTCTCACTTTAACTGCAAAACATGTATTTTGGGTGCGGTTGTAAAATCACCATAAGAGGGAGCAAGAGAGCTCACTGTTTGCTGGTTTTTACTGGAGAGCTGACAATGATGGATTGATGGTGATAACTGCGTGTTTCCCTGCTGTTGCTGAAACGAAGAAAAGGGGTTTGATTTTCTTCATATCTCTAACTGCAAAAGAGATATATTGCTAGACTGATTATTTGTAAGTTTACTGACCTCTATTTTTCGACACTGGACTTTGCAACTGATTAACTCCTGGATGGACTTAACTAGAGTATAACATATGGACTGTTTGACTATGCTATAACTCTTGCTGGAATAAAAAACTATTTAACTGGCACAGTGTATCTTTCTTACTGAGTGTAAACTACAACAACGTTTATCTCACATCATTTGCCTGCCTGCTAGACTGCCGTTACACATTCTGCTAGGGTGTGCATCCCTAACAGTTGGCTTTCGCACGCTCGTGTCACAGTTAGAGAAAAACGATTACTAGGAAACCCATAAATTGCACTCTGAAGCCTATCCTGCATTAAATTGCTGAGGAGAAGGAATGTGGCCTTTTTGGGCAGGAGAGTTTTTGATCAATAAAGTGAAAATTTCTGCTGAAAACTATGAACATTTTGAATTAATCCTATTAAAATGTCTCTCTCTCTGCTTCTCTGGGTCTCTATTTCTACCTCAGTCTCTCTCCTCCCTCTCCCTCTCCCACCCACCTCTGTCTCCTTCTCTTTCTTTCTATATCTCTCCTCCCTCTCCCTCTCCTACTCAACTCTCTCTTCTCTATTTCTCTTGTCTCTCTCTTCCCTCTCCCTCTCCCCTCTCCCTCTGTCTGTCTCTCTGTGTCTCTATTTCTCTGTCTCTCTCATCTCTCTCCTCTGTCTCTATCTTACTCTCTCTCTCTTTCTATCTCTCTCCTCCCTCTCCCTCTCCCTCTCTTCTCTCCCGCTGTATCTATCTGTCCCTCTGTGTCGCTATTACTATCTCTCTCCTTCCTCTTCCCATTCTCTCTCTCTCTCTCCTTCCTCTTCCCATTCTCTCTCTCTCTCTCCTCTCTCTTCCTCTCTCACACCCTCCCCCCATGTCTCTATCTCTCTGTCTCTTGCACTCTCTTTCTATCTCTCCCTCTCCCTCTCAAATTTTGATCTATTGAATGGCTCCCTTGATTCTGAAAGATCTACATTTGACATTTATTTTACCTGCCTGGTTAGAAATGGTCCCTTCTGGACAAGGTAAACATTGGTAGCAGCAAACCTGCACACCCTCTGGAACTCTCCTCCTCTCTCCTGCATGGCACCTCTTCTTGCCACACCTGGCAAAGGGCACCTTCTAGAAGAGAAAAGAAATGTTTGAGATGGCCTAAGCATTCTTTCAACTTTCTATTTCCACCATCAGAATGTCTTTTAAAAAAAAAAATGGCTCATGAGGGTATACCAGAAACACATCCTGGGGGATTCAGCCAGTGGCACTCCTGAGCCTTCAATGGATGCTAGAGATTGGAACTTGGACATTGGCATTCAAAGAAAATCTGATGACACTGAGCTACAATTTTTCTAAAAAAATAAATAATGAGGATCCAATTGAATAGGAATGGTCCATGGAAATCATTGCTGAGTACTCTAACTGCTTCCTGGAATTTTCCCAATCTCAACTCTTTGTGGAACTGCCACAAATCAGACTTCAATTGTGTTACATACAAACATGTTTTTTAGCAAATGGGTGCTATGTTGTTGTTTTTTTGATTCAATAGATCTTTTTCTAGTTAGAAAAATGTTCTGCATTCTCAGCAGAGCTTTCCCTAAATTTATATTTCTTTCCAGTTTACCTTTGTAGCCCAGGTGATTGCATCAGAATTAATGGTGAAATCATGGCCTGGGGGAGCTCCAGGGTCTATATGCCCAACTTTCATGGGGACAAAAGATTGATTGGGGAGGAAAACCCAGTTGAGAAGATCATAACGAGCAGATCCCAGTCCATCTTCTGAGAAGGAGACTTCCTCTCCAGCACTGTTGTTGAACTGGACATTCCTCAAATAGGGAAGAAGCTGAAAGAAAGGAGACCTTCAGAGGTTGGAGTTCTTGGCCAAAAGCCACAAATGAGACAACTTGGCTTTTACCATTTTGTGATGGCTACAATGTTAGCAGATATGTGTAAATTTTTAGCTAGAGGTTTCTTAGATTTGAATCTCATGAGTAACACCAAATGTTTGACTCCTTCCCCAACACTACAAACATTTCTCTAGATACCACAAAAGTTTCTCTGGCACTGGAATTTTGTGTCATGGTTTCTTCAATTCCATGTTACAAGAATGATACCTACTTACAAATCTTTTAATGCCACATCCCAAATTTCATTATATGGTTTTGCTCCTGTGTTAATTGGCTATACAGGTAGAACAACCAATCAGCGGAACAGAAGTTGCCTTCAGAAGTTCTGGGTGCTTCATCCCTGAAGGCTTTCAAGAAGAGACTGGACTGCTACCTGTGAGAAATGGTATATGGTCTCCTGCAGGGTTAGGTTGGACTAGAAGACCTACAAAGTCTGTTCCAACTCTGTTGTTCTGTTAACAATGCTAAACCACAGAAACATAAACCAGGGTAAAATGGGTTGAGTTAAAGTGTCTTTTTAGAGATTGGATTCAAGCTACATAGTCAGTGAAACTGCAAAATATGCTCACTGTCCCTTTTAAAGCATCTCGTAAAAAGACACCCAAATTGTCATTTTGTTTTGGGCTGATACCTCCTCCTTGGAATGGCCACCCTTAGGCTCAGAAATCTTATAGGAAATCATTTCTTCTAGGGATCTTATGGAAAACTGGTTTGGTTTAGTTTTTTTCTTTCCACCAATATCACTTTCCAACCCCCCCCCAAAAACCCATTATAATTCATTCATATGAGGGGTTTTTTTTTTTTTTCGTAATTGCTATTTCTAATTGGTGTTTCAATCTGTTTGAGATTCACTGATATGGAAGCATAAAGATTGTCAATGTTCTGACCAAAGAAGGGATGGCCAAGATGCTCCAATCTCTTAATGAAAAACTTTATTGAGTACATCATTTTGGCACTGATGAGGGCAAAAGCAGATCTAGCTAATTCCCATGCAAACCCACATAATTAAAGTATAGGATTCTCCTTCCCCCAATTTGTGCAAATCACAATGTCCAATTGAATGTCATTGCATTGTTATGAGAAAAACATAACATTTAGCAAACACCTGCCAAAGTGTCCTTGGCTGTCATGCCTGGGTTTCTTGATGTTTGGAGCCTACATTCCATCTCACCCTTCCCTCACCCCTGGGCAGTGGCAGGATTCATTGTTTTTTTACTACCGATTCTGTGGACATGGCTTGGTGGGCATGGCATTACTTGCTGGGTGTGGCTTGCTGGGCATGGCAGGGGAAGGATACTGCAAAATATCCATTCCCTCCCTACTCCGGGGGAAGGTTACCACCAGTTCTCTGGACTACTCAAAATTTCCTCTACCAGTTCTCCAGAACTGGTCAGAACCTGCTGAATACCACCTCTGCCCCTGGATTTGTTGGCAAGCTGAGAAGTGATAATGGTTGCAATAACAAAAGTGCGAGCTTGACAAAGATATTTAATCAGTAATTAAAAAAATACAAAGGAAGTTTCCTCTCTAAGTATTTGTGGACTAGATAACATATCACAGAAATTACCTGCCATGGTTGGATTTTGGAGATCCTCTTTCCAAACCTCATACTTGTTGGGCTTACTCTGGATCCACATATTGCATGTAAAGTATGTGCCACAGCACACATGGCATTGTAGATACTGTAACTTTCACCGGTCATGCTTGTTTCAAACATGTAAGATGGCAGGTTCTGTAAATTCTCCTGTCCTGTACATAGTTCCCCACCTTTTGGAGGTATCTCTCCTGGTTTATGGACTTTGCAGCCAAAGAGCCTTTCCCACCATGGAGGGAGAAAGAAATACCCTTGTGGGTTCAAAGGGTCTAAAGAAAAGAGGAAATGGCTGAATTCTGAAACATCACCGACGTGGTCCCTAAAATGCAAAGCTCCATGGAAGTGCCTTCTAAATTGACTTACATCTTGAGATCCCATCACACTAAGTTCCCAATGGGAAGGGAAGATCCAGACTTTCTGAAGCGATGTGTTTCTGAAGTGTTCATAAACACATAAACTCTGAAGTACAGTTGTAAAACTGTAGGTGTCTCCAAACATAATAATCACTTCAACTTTAAGCCAAGTTTGGAGAAACAGAATCAATCTGGACACTACATTAACAGAATATTCAGATTTCAGCCTTTCAGTGAAGGCCAGGCAGATCTCCTTTTCCTTGAGCATTGGCTTCAGAGATGAGATGAAATGTTCTCCATTGTCATCTTCAGGCGCCATCAGCCCAACCCAGTTCCATTGGAAATACAGGAGCAGCTGCACTAAACCCACATACTGAGGCAATTCACTGAGATTAATCCGAAAGAAGGAAGGATAAACTTTTTTGTCACCCTGTGGGATCTCAAAGCCAATACCGAGCTGGATAATGGAAGATTTTTCTTTCAACATTTTAGAGTAATTTTGGAGTCCTCATTGTGTGATTGATTGCCCCACCAGTCATGCTGACTCACTTTGTGTGGCAAGCTTAAATGTTTTCCCTTCTTGGGAAGAGCCACGAACTAACACGTTTTGATGGTTGTGACAGGCCAGAAGCCAAAGGAAGAAACTATTTAACTCATATAAAGAGTAAACTGCACTAAATGGATTATTACTTCTTCCAGAGGTGGTATTCAGCAGGTTCTGACCAGTTCTGGAGAACCGGTAGCAGAAATTTTGAGTAGTTCGGAGAACTGGCAAATTTCACCTCTGACTGGAGATTTTACAGTATCCTTCCCATGCCATGCCCACCAAGCCATGCCCACCAAGCCACGCCCACAGAACCAGTAGTAAAAAAAAAATTGAATCCCACCACTGACTTCTTCTTTTAAGAAGAGTAAATTAGAAAAGAATTACTCTTGACAAGTACAGCATTCAGAAATAATACTTTATCTATCTATTTGGGGTTATATAAAAAGAATGGAATAGAGTGGAATAGAATAGAATAGAATAGAATAGAATAGAATAGAATAGAATAGAATAGAATAGAATAACTTTATTGTCTTTGAATGTACACTAATCGTCATGCATTAAAAATGAAATTTCATTGCATACAGCTCTTAAAAAAATCACCACCTCCAATTTTACACTAGATAAACATGACAAAATAAATAGATAAATAAATAAATGCAAAATTATGTATATACCAACATATATTATATGACACAGAGAAACAAGATTACAAGAAATCACACAGTCTAGTTATATATGTTTATGGTGAGAAAAATGAATCTTATGAGTTTACCAGATGGATGGCCTAGGGAACAAAGATGTTACAGAATCTGGTAGTCCTGCTAGAAATACTTTGAAATCTTCTCCCAGAGGGGAGCAACAGAAACAGACCATGAAGTGAGTGTGTGGGATCTTTAACAATGCTTCCAGCGCTTATAAGCATCATCCTGAATGAAGGGAAGCGAGCTTTCTGTAATCTTCTCCACTGTCCTCACCAGTAGGGACTTTCTATCTGAGGCACTGCTGCCACCAAACCAAACAGGGATGCAGTTTGTTAAAACGCTCTCAATTGTGCCTCTGTAAAAAGTGGTCAGGACAGGAGGAGAAAAAGGTGCTGTCCTCATCCAATGAAGGAAATGCAGATGCTGGTTTGCATGCTTCACAAAAGATAACATATGAAGTAAATATACTGTAAATATTCCTGACACATAAATTATAAAAATGAATTAAACTATTACATAGATTCTCTATTTCACATATGCCTGATCTGTCCCCCCAAACGCCTTCAGTGTCTGTGTGTGCTTGTGTTATTTGTCTATTATATACAGCATCTAGTAGAGACCTCTCACCTGTGGGACCTTGAAGATGCTGAAGATGGAGGCCATCTGCCTTGAAGATTTGGGGTTGTTACCTCCAATGACAGAGAGCAGAGGGTCCTGCCTGTCACATTTATAACCTGGAGCCTCTTTGCCTCGTGTGGAGAGCAGGGAGAGGCTGGTTAAAGAGACCCTCTCCTCAATCCGATGATTGTCATAGATATATAATCCAAGTGTGATATTGGGAAGCAGAACCTGATTATTGTTGGCCTCTCTGACTGCAAATACCAAGGCCAGGGACTGTTGGTAGTTCCTTGGTATGATGCTATAGTGAGAAAAACATTAAGGAAAATTACAAGAAAGCTTTTGCATGCTGGTGGAGTTGTCCTTGAATTTTATTTTATTTTTGCCTTTCTTTGCATAGCAGCTTCCAAGTTTGGTTACAGTGGCTGTAATCCTTCTCAATTACCACATGATGAAAGGAGGGGTGATGAGATGGTCTGTGATATATGGACTGTGATATATGAATTCTCCTTTCTCACAAAGCCATCCCAAGTTTAATCAAGGGCTGTAAAAGCATTGCAAAGCTGTATAAAAGTCTAAGTGCTATTGCTATTGCAAACATCAGTAGAAGACATATTCCTGAGAGGAAATCTCTGAATCCCACATAAAGCAAACAAAATATTCTACATACTGTATTTCTCCTTCACGTGAAACTTACTAAACTTTGAAGTTGCGCCATGGGCCCTTTTGAAAGTCTGGGATGTTGGAGTCAGCAATGGTGGCCAGGAGAAAATTCCCACCAATAATGAGATCACCAGGGCTATAGTATTCCTCCTGATAATGGAAATAATGCCTCAACAGATCTATGGTTTCCATCTTCTTTGCAGACATTGGAGCCAGGAGCCAGAATTGCAACAGCAGGAGAGGGAGACCAGTCATTCTTATCATCTTAAATCAGAAATCAAAGTTTTGTACAGAAGCTGAATTGCAGGTAGGACTTCAGATTTCAGCAGAGCTTTAGCATCCACCTGGATGCCTCGGGACAAATTTAGATCAGTCATATTTCTTCTTACCTGTGTTAAGAGAAAACAAAGGCCAGCTGAGTCTCACAAATCCCAAGGGTTTCCTCTTGGCAAGACAAAGTAAGGTGACAGAACCTATTTTTTTTAAAGCACTTTTTATTGTGGAAGAGTTTCTGGTAAAACTCACAAGGGTTACATTAAGAATTACTGTTCTTCTGATAATTGCAAGGAAAAAAAAAAGTCCTTCCCACTTCACTTTTGTTCAAATATCAGAAGGAGAAAAATAAACCTGTGCCTCTTCTCTTTAATTAATGGAGAAGATGCCCTTGAGAGCAAAGTAAAGTTGGATATTTAACCTACATGAAACTGAGCCCTTGCAAAGTAGGAGTTTGGCCTGTCCCATAGTTTTTGGGAAAATATGGCTGCCTCTGCAGCATGGTGACACACGAGAATGTGAGCCATCGTACTGATTTTTTGAAGGAATGACTGGTTTACTTATTGACTGATTTACTTACATTGTAGGAGCTGAAGTTAGAAACTAACTTTTCCCATAAACTTGAAAAGTAGGCAGGGAGATCTGTAAAGATGTTAGGCTAATTTATACTCTACAGCAGGGGTGTGAAACTTATGTTGTCATCACGTGACATATCGTGACTTTCCCCCCTTCACTAAACCGAGAGTAGGCATGGCCAGCACCACACATAGAGCCGCAGTGGCGTAGTGGTTAGAGTGCAGTAGTGCAGGCTATTTATGCTTATCATCAGCAGTTTGGCAGATTGAATCTAACCAAGGTTGACTCAGCTTTCCATCCTTCCGAAGTTGGTAAAATGAGGACCCAGATTGTTGGGGCAATGTGCTGACTCTGTAAACCACTTAGAGAGGGCTGTAAAAGCACTATGTGTCAATTCAAAAATATTTCTCTGGTCTTTTAGAGTTGCCAGCAGAATAGGAGTGGGGGAAGTAATGCATACCTTAAATATTTTCATAGATAATTGCTAGGCAGCCGAAGCTTCTGGTGTGTAAGATTATTACTGGGGAGCATGATTGATGACTCTTGGCTATGGATGTGTCTCATTGGAGAATATACATCCAGGGGGTGGGGGGAAGACCAGGGTCAAGGGTGAGATGAATGATGTGTCTCAGAGTCAGCTGCATCCAGATGGCACCGGCATATTCACTCCTAATAAATGATTAGACTCCGAGGCCAGCAATTCCTCAAAGTTCCATTTTATTAGAGATGTCATATTGGCACACCTGGGAAAACCCGGGTTTTCCCCACCCAAAAGAAAGTCAAAGATCCATCCCCTGCACCCACAAGTCCATCAGATGGTCCAATCAATCCACTGTCCCAACTGGAGAGGGCTGCAGTGATGCCTACCCAGGTCCAGGCTGAACGTCCTTGACTCCCAGAGAAAAGAATGTTGTTTATAGCTATATATCTCCACCGGCTCCTCGCAAACCCCCCTCCCAGAGCAGTAAATGTGGCATCCCTGAAGATCCAAAGAAAAAGATGGCCTCCAGAGCTGACAGCTTAATGCATCCAGCCCCATTCAAATCATGAGTCTCTAGCTGCATCTCTCAGAGTTTAAAAAACCACTTGGCCTTGTGAGGAGAGCATGGAGAGGCTGTTAAAGGAAATAAATATCTCCCTCTGGAAATGGCCATAGATTTGGAAGCCAAGGGTGAGGTTGGGGAGCAGAAGAAAATCCTAATTGACCTTGGAGATAGCAAACATCAATGAAAGGAACTGGTGGTTGTTGCTGGGTTGGATCCTACAGTGAGAAAAACACAGGGAACATTACAGTTAAAGTTGTTTGCTTGTAGAGTTTGCTTCAGTGTTTTTTTTGGGGGGGGGCAGCAACACCCAAATTTTATTGTGTTTATTGAGTTTTTTTTAAAAGGGTCTTTCTTGGCTGAACCTCAATGGCTAAGTGAGAAAACAGACAATCCTTTCCATTCATATCATGGGCTATTTTATACCCCTCTATTATTCCTCCCATCTTCACTTTGCTCCAATGGTTGTAATACTTCCCAAACACTCCTCTTTCACACTAATAATTTAGGGTCTCTCTTGAAGCAACTTTTTCAGGAGTGGTAAACATTGCCGAGCACAGGACTATAGTGGGAGTCACCTCACAGATGTACTGAAGGCCATTATTCATGAGCAATGCTAATTCCAAATTTGAGAGGGATTAAATGTAACTCCTAAACCTACGAGTTACTGTCCAGATAAATATTAAAATTCAAATTCTTCACTATGCCAATACAGCTTCTAATGTACTTTTCATGTTTGTTATTTATCAACTCCAGGAGGAAGAGATTGAGAATTCCAGCCTATTTTAGGAGCTTGCTACTTTATTGAGAGAAGCACAAGATGTCTTCTACACTAGTACAGTGCAGAATACTAGAAGAAGCATTTCTGAAAGAAATCCTAGAATCTAGAGCAAAGAGACCATTTATCTGTATGTCTGTCTTCCTGCTGAAACTTAGTCATTACTTAAAAGAAGATTCGATGTATTAAAGTGTGGGATAGGAGAATCCAAACTGCCTCCCAAGGACAAAATCCCATCAATAATGAGATCACCAGGCTTATAGTAGTTTTTATCTAAGTCAATATAATCCCTGAGCACACACATGGTTTGCAGCCTCTTTACTGTAGTTGGAATCAGGAGCCAGAAAACATCAACATCAACAGTAGCATGATTCCTACTCAGTCATTCTTATCACCTTCCCTCCTAGAACAGAAATCAAGGTTTATGCAGAAACTGATTTGAAAATTGAACCTGAAATCTCACTGGAACTTTAGCAGATCAGACACCACCTCTGCCACCTAGATGGCACCAGGACAAATTTACAGCAATGATGCTTCCTCTTACCTGTGTTTCTGCTGTGACCATAGAGGCATGTGAGTCTCTTCAAATCCAGGAGTGAGCTCTTTGCAAGACAAGCTAAGGTGACACATCCCCCCCCCAGATGGTGAACTCAGATGTATACTTACTTTCATTATCTAAAAAAAAAATCAATTTCTTTAAAATAATTAATTTTTATCAAATGATCAATTGATTTATTGTTTTTTGCTTAGTATGATTGAATATTTAGTGCATTTAGTGTAATTACTGAATATCTGATCAGTAAAATCAGTGATTTAGTGAATTTAATTGACCAGTGTGTTTAGTAATTACTGTAATAAATTAGGCTGTTTGTTGCTTAGCAAAATTTGATTAGAGTGATTTGAATAACCAATTGATTGATTGATTGACTTTTAGTAATAAGCAACCTTACTTTTGATTTGTTCTCTAACATATCAATTAACATTTATTAATTACTAACATTCATGAAGTAAATGTCTACCAATCACATTAACTAGCTATTGTAATTGATTACTGTACTATTGCCAGGCAAAAACTCCAAAACAAAACAAAAGAAAAATATCTTTACCAATGACCTCCAGACTCCTGCACATGTTTCAAATGTCTTGAAACCATCAATGAAAGCGAAATTTATATCAAATGCCACCTATGCAATAATCAGCCCACCCTGCCTGCTTAAACACAAACAAAACCTAGCTGATATGGTTAAAAATTCAGATACATTCTGTTTTCTATGTCCATCGTGTTCTCCTAAGCTAAACAAACTGAATACCCTACATGATAGAGTTGAAAGCATAGAATCACTCATTCACTCAATAGAAGAATGCTTAGCAACATGTTTTGAAACAACTATACAAGCAAGC
>BHEV01008167.1:0-40486 GCA_004319985.1 Emydocephalus ijimae
AAAAAGAAAGATTGTAAATATATGTAATTATAAACCCTCATTCCATTCCAGTTCAGTTCTATCATTAATAATCATTAAAATTTGAAAAAGCCAATTATTATAAAAGATAATAAAGTAAATAGTAATTAGAAGCTTTTGCTTTCCTCTCTGTGACCTATGAGCATCTGTGATAAGTCAGAACAAATAATGAGTATATATGGATATATTCCTGTGAGTTCTTGGCACTTTCTGAGCTTGGTTGTTTACTTTCAGACCATTTCAGGACACTGACAATGTTACCTGGTTGGGTAATGAATTAGTTACAAATAAACAACCAAGTTCAGAAAGCGTCAAAGACTCTATAGTTCAATGTGATATTTTATAGATGTATTCTCTTCTATAGGGACAATATTATTGAAAATATTGTAATTACTATTCATGTGATCTTAATAAAAGTTCCATACATTAATGAATACTGAATACTGATTTTCATTTTTTTCTTGTTTCTTGAAAAAAAGGCAGTATCACTAATAGATGCAAACTTTATTGGAGCATTACAATATTTCCAACTTTTGTCTATGGATTTTAGTTTACATTGTTTTTTTCCTCCAAAAAGTATATATAAATATACAATATTTTTGCTCTGGTTTTTTTTTCCTTAGTATTTATGGGAAAAAAGGAAAAAAATCCTATAGTTGAGGTGTAGGAATTTTAACAGGTTCTCAAAATTAATGAATTAAAACAAATTAACAAATTAAAACTAAAAAGTGTTTGTGTAAAACACTTTTTAGTCCAAAGGAAAACAATTTTTTAAAAATGAAATACAAGTTTAAATATGCCTCATATAGCAATATTTTTAGCAAACTTAGGTCCTCGGGCCCTTTGATTTTAGGAAAGAGTAAAAAAAGAGTGGGACTGCAGCATATACGTATATTTGCAAATAATAATTAGGATGAATTATTTCTCTCTCTTTAGTTCTCAGGGTTAGTCCGTCTGTAATGAATTTTTCCATTATATTTTTCAGCTCACTCAACTTTGCTAAATCCTAATTTTCTTCTAATGATTGTTGACTTGCAATACCAGTTTTAATGTTATTGATATTCTAAAACAAAGCAATATCAATAACCTCTCATGTAAGCTGTTCATGTAAAGTGAGGGTGTTCTTTTCCCCCCCTTCTTTCTCTAATTTGATGATTAGGTTGTTTCATTAATGTTAGGGCATGTCAAATTTTTTAATTTCTGAACCTTAGGGGAGCTCAAAGGTTGTGACATGCCTTGGGGATTGTAAAAATATTTTGCTTACTTTAATATGCTCATCCTATTTTGACTGTATTGGTAAATGTATGACATGAATGCACATATGCATCATTCTTCAGATATACACAAATGATACAAATTATAGAATTATGCTCATAAAATTATGCTGATCATTTATTTTATATGTCTTGCAGCATCTTAATATAAATAGATTTAATCTTCACCTTTATCTCCTCCTCACCTTTCAGAATTAATTGTATTGTGAGGCATGATTAATTAGCAATAAATAATAAATAATAATATGTATTTTTCAGTCTAGAAATGCTTCAAAAGAGTAAAACTGTGGTTAGGAAAACTGATTACAAAAGAAAAAAATGAGCCAGAAACAAGGGGCAATAAACCTCTTTAATTGAGAATCACATCAAAATAAATAAACTGTTTCATCTCCCTTAAAAACTTCATAAATAAATAGCTCTAAATTTATATTATATCATATTATATGGTTGTGTGTGTATTTGTGTGTGAGAGAAAGAGGGAGAGAATGGAAATTTAAGCAAGATAGAACGGAGGTGCCTTTGTTATCTTCATGCTTAGCTAATTCAAGGCATTTGATTAGTAGAAATACATATTAAAAAGCAGATACAGATACAGATAATCAGTGTTGGAAGGGACCTTGTAGGTCATCTAGTCCAACCCTTAACCCAAGCGGGAGACCCTACACCATTTCTGACAATTGGCAGTCCAATCTCTTCTTGAAAGTCTCAACTGATGGCGCTCCCACAACTTCCGAGGGCAAGCTGTTCCATTAGTTGATTGTTCTCACAGCAATATGAACAACTATTGATACAGCTAAAGCTAGGGAAAATATTTACTTCTTTGACACAATGTAAGAAAAGAGGAGTGGTCTTATACATCAAAGACACAAATATTCCCTTTTTAAAGTGTGAACTTTTTGGTTTCATTTGAAATAACAACCAAATTCTATTCAGAATTCTCATCATCTTTTGAGTAGATGCTTAGAAGTATGCAATGTTAGCAATTAAAAATGCTCAAAACTATTAATATTATTTGATATCTAACCTGAAATACCCCAGAATAATTTCTTTGCTCACATCTGTTGCCATCCCAAAAAGGACTAATAAAATTCAAGTAAGGAAACAAAATCCTGAGACAAGGGAAGGAGGGGTTCTCTGCGGTAAACTAACCAGCAACATCAAAACATCAAACAATCCTTGGCTTTCCTTCATGGAATTGTGTCAGAGGTGGTATTCAGTATGTTCTGACAAGTTCTGGAGAACCGGTAGTGGAAATTTTGAATAGATCTGAAAACTGGCAAATACCACGTCTGACTGGAGATTTTACAGTATCCTTCTCCTGCCACAGCCACCAAGCCATGCCCACAGAACCGGTAGTAAAATTTTTTGAATCCCATCTGAATTGTGTACTGTATCAAAGAACTTTGTGAGTGTAATGGTATAGCTGGAGACCGCATGGATAACTTTCTCTCACACATACAACTATCATATCTATTGTATTTTTTTAAATCCTTCTGGAAACACATTCTGCTTTTATACACCAGTTGAAAACATTCTGGACATTTCTTTAATTGAATTAAATTAAATAAGCTTGCATAACTTTTGACCAAAATGAAGCTGAGAATACCAGTTATAAGTCAAGGCATCACATGATTGGCATCAGTTTTATGATGGCTTTCAATAAGGTCATAAAGTAAGTCACCATAGTTATGAAATGAATGTGATGGTCATTAAGCAAACTGAGTCTTCTAAATGGACGTTTTTTCCCAGAAATGTCAAAAATGTCAAAAATAGGCCAAAATGTTAGAAATTTTGGTCATGTGGCCATGGAATATAACAGCTAGTTGTAACTATGAGGCAGTAACCAAGCATCTGAAATGTGATCATGAGATCATGGGTTTGGAGCAGCAGTCATAACTTCAATGACAGGTCAAAAGTCATTTTAAGAAAAATATGCTGTAAGTTCAAGCAATCATTAAATGACCAATCCTAAATTGAGGGCTACCTTTAATACAGAGGACTGTACATAATTGTTTTGTTTTGTTTTAGAACTGAGACAATTGCTATAGAACCAAATAGAACTGGTAGAATCCCATCCCTGGATAGATAGATAGAATTCTTTATTGGCCAAGTGTGATTGGACACACAAGGAATTTGTCTTTGTGCAAATGCTCTCAGTGTACATAAAAGAAAAGATACATTCATCAAGAGTCAAAAATCATAAGGTACGACACTTAATAATTGTCATAGGGTACAATAAGCAATCAAATCATACTATGAAACAGTTAATAAAAATCATAAGGATACAAGAGAGAAAGTTACAGTCCTACAATCACAAGTGGGAGTGGATGGGTGATAAGAAGTGATGACAAGATTAATAGTAATAGTAGTGCAGACTTTGTAAATAGTTGCACAGTGTTGAGGGAATTATTTGTTTAGCAGAGTGATGGCTTTTGGATAAAAATATCCTTGTGTCTAGTTGTTCTGGTGTGCATTGCTCTATAGCATCATTTTGAGGGTAGGAATTGAAACAGTTTATGTCTGGAATGTAAGGAGTCTGTAAATATTTTCACAACCCTCTTTTTGACTCGTGCAGTATACAGGTCCTCGATTGAAGACACATCGATAGTAATTGTTTTTTCTGCAGTCCTAATTATCCTCTGAAGTCTATGTCTTTCCTGTTGGGTTGCAGAACCAAATCAGACA
Source organism: Emydocephalus ijimae (assembly GCA_004319985.1). Classification (NCBI taxonomy): domain Eukaryota; kingdom Metazoa; phylum Chordata; class Lepidosauria; order Squamata; family Elapidae; genus Emydocephalus; species Emydocephalus ijimae. The sequence continues at coordinate 3,978 of BHEV01008167.1, forward strand.
GTTATAGAGGTGCAGATGACAGACTCAATAATTCCTCTGTAGAACTGTAACAGCAGCTCCTTGGGCAGTTTGAGCTTTCTGAGTTGGTACAGAAAGAACATTCTTTGTTGTGCTTTTTTTATGACATTTTTGATGTTAGGTGTCCATTTTAGATCATGTGATATAATAGAACCTAGAAATTTGAAGGTCTGTACTGTTGATACTGTGTTGTCTAGTATTGTAGTATGGGAGGGTTTCTTCTAAAGTCCACCACAATTTCTATGGTTTTGAGTGTGTTCAGTTCCAGATTGTTCCAGATATACCACGAGGCAAGTTGTACAACTTCCTGTCTATATGTGGATTCATCATTTTCTTGAATGAGACAATCACTGTTGTATCAACTGCAAACTTCAATATTTTAACAGATGGACCGTTTGAGATGCAGTCATTGGTATACAGGGAGAAGAGAAGTGGAGAAAGCCTGGGAGGGGGCTGTGCTAATTGTACAGGTATCAGATGTGATTCTGCCTAGCTTCACCAACTGCTTCCTGTCTGTCAAGGTGTAAGATGTAGTGCAGAGTAGTTTATCTACCTGATATTATTATAAAATAAATATTAATGTTAATACAGCTATTTTAGTCAAACTGCCACACAGTGATTTTAACTGGATACAAACAACTAATATTTAGTAAAATGGTGGTGAATTTAAAATTTCTGGACCAGTGCTGCTTAAATCATAGGCTAAACTTGCAATTTTGGATATAATTTTTTTCTTCAATGCGTTTTGCAGACTAGAGGAGTATTCCTAGGAATGGTTAAGGATCACTTAGTTTAAATCACTCTCCCCCCCCCCCATTCCTTCCCGGTCTTTCTAGGTTTGGGGATTAAGTAGAACTCTGAATTGAAGATCAGTAAAATATACATCAAAATGAATAGCTTAGGTGCACTCCTTCGTAACAAAGTGGATAACTGATCATCATCATCATCATCATCTTGCAACTTGGCTCTGAACGTTCAGCAGCAATGTGTTTCAGTTTAGCTTCTCTGTCAGAAATGATCTAGGCTTTGCACATGAGAAAAGCATGATTCAGTTTCCCTCATCCACAATTGTGAAAGGTCATGCATCCAATATTTAATTTGCAAAGAGTTGTAATGGAAATATGGTCCACATTACATATATCCTTTGCTAGATACACCTCTGATTTGTTCTGCTTTGCCTACCAAGTCTCTATTGTGAATCACATATCTGTCATGGATTGTTTAATGATAACCCAATAACTCTCCAATCTGTATTTCCCTCCTGAGACAGAAAGTAAATAATGTTCACATGCATCTCTCTTTGCTGAAGATTAAAGCCAAGCACTGCCCATAAATTTCATTTTATTACCTTAGTTGGCTTCCAAATATGGATATTATTTAAAAACATGTACTTGCTTTTTAATGTATTCGTAGTGACTTTTTGTGTGTGTGTGTGTGTAAAACCTTCCAGTGGAAACTGAAGTGCAATAATGTATGCAGATGAAGAATTAACTACTTTTTACTTGATCCAAAAATAAAAAATGGGAAGGCTATCGGGCCGGGGGGGGGAGGGTTGGGGAGGGAATCTGCCTCAGTATGCACTGCCTAATAATAGAATGGAGGTGAGAAATCTTGGATGTTTATAGACAGTGTCTGTTAGCCAGATTTTTGGCTATGTGACTGTTACATCCTGAGCATGGGCGCAAGGAACCGAGACGAGACATCAAACTGTGACTTCAACTCTTTATTGTGACTTCAGAACAGAGCAAATACTTGGGCAGCAGCAGCTCTTTTATAGAGCTGGCTGCTGTCAAAACAACCAATGATTTGAGTTTACCGCTCCAACAAGCGTCCAATCAGAGAGACCCGCTAACAGCCAATCGGATTGGCCAGAAACGACCAATCATGACTCGCTGTTCGCGGGCCAATGAGAAGTGCAGGATTACGAGCCTGCTGTTAAAGTAAAGCTATTAGGGTAGTTACTGATGCGTTGGCTTAGTCCATAACACCCCTCCCCTCTAGGTTCCGTCTGAGGGGTGGGGTGACGTATTCTCGTAAGTAGGCAGGTCGCTTCACCTGTCTGCTTGATCTGCGCTGTTCCACCAGTTTCTGTCCTGGCTCTGGTTCTGGTGGGCTGCTTGCTGAGCTGGGTGGCAAAAATGGTCCCGCTGTTCCGTCGAATGGCTCTGGGCTGTTCTCTCTGCTCTCGCCAATGCTGTCCTCCGGGTTCCCTGGATCTGTTTCCATCGCGGTGCTGTCACACGGCGAGGCCGCTCCCCAGCTTGGTGAGTATCTCATGGTTGGTTGTGTAGACTGCTGGGTTTCGATTGTTAAATCATCTGTTATTTCTTTTTCGGCCCCCTCGATGTGCCTTCCCCCCCCCAGTTGGAGATTCAGGGGCTGAGATGGGAGTAGGTGCTAGTCTGGATCGAAGTTGGTCTATGTGGCGCTTCCACATTTTGCCATCTGCAGTTTGTAGACGATAGGATCGGGGTCCCGTAAGTTGCGTTATGGTAGCGGGGACCCACAATGGGTCGCCTGAGAAGTTTTTCGCAAAAACGAGGTCACCTTCCTGGAATGATCGACACTTGCTGCTGGATCCCAGGGGTTCTTCAGGCATGTAAGCAGGGTGGAGGTGATCAAGATATGAGCGAAGTTTCCGGCCCATCAGAAGTTCAGCTGGGATTCTGTTTGTGGTGCTGCTTGGGGTAATATGTTAGAGGAGAAGCATCCGAGTTATTTTGTTGTCAATGTCACTGTGGTCCATTTTGTGTAAAGTCTTCTTTACAAATTGAACCATTCACTCAGCCCTACCATTGGCCGCAGGGTGAGCTGGCGATGTTAAGGCATGGCGGATGTCCCGGTCTGCTAGGTACTGTTCGAATGCCAGGGCAGTGAATTGGGGGCCATTATCGGAGACCAGGACATCTGGCAATCCGTGGGTAGCGAATAGCTTATTCAGTTTTTTAATGACTGCCTCCGTGGTGGTGCTTTTCATCTTGTGGACCTTGAGCCAGTTAGAATAGGCATCCATGGTTAGAAGGAAAGTGTGTCCTCTTGTGGGTCCCGCAAAATCGATGTGGATACGGGACCAGGGACCTCGAGGCATTTCCCACTGAGTTGGGGGTGATTTTGGAGGAGCAGAGCAAGTCTCCTCGCATTTGCTGCACATCGCCACCCAGGTCTCTATCTGCTTGTCTAACCCAGGCCACCATGCGTAACTCCTAGCCAATGCCTTCATCCGCACGATGCCTGGATGTCCATTGTGCAACATTTTTAAAACTTTATGTTGCAATTTCTCCAGGATTACAACTCTGTCTCCCCACAAGATGCAGCCCTTTTGGGAGAATAGTTCTGTCTGTCGATTCCTGAATGGCTTGAAAGTGTTGTTGGGTGCACTGTCTGGCCAACCCTGTTCCACCCACCTAAGGACTCGTGCCAAAGAAGGGTCGTTTTTTGTTTCTGAGGCGATGTCTTGAGCGGTCAGCGGTGGCGATTTAAGAGTTTCGATTTGCAATATGGCTAGGGTTGGAGCTGGGTCATTTATGACGTCAGGTAGTGGAGAGCGGCTCAAAGCGTCAGTATGGGGAATGGCTTTCCCCAGGCGGTGTTGCAGTTGGTAATCGTATGTGGCTAAAAATTCTGACCAACGTGTCATTCTTGGTGATAAGATGTGGGGAGTTGGTTCATTTCCTGCCAAAATGCCAAGTAGCGGCTTGTGGTCTGTAATTATGGCAAAGGGTCTCCCATACACATATTCATGGAAACATTTAATTGTGGATACAATTGCGAGAGCCTCTTTATCAAGTTGGCTATAGTTCCTTTCAGTTTTAGACAAAGTTCTTGAAAAGAATGCAATAGGTGCCTCATTACCATTTGGCAGGACATGGCTTAAAATGGCTCCCACTCCAAATGGTGAGGCGTCACAGGTAACCGTTAAGGGTAAAGTCTCATTGTATTGCATTAATACATCATCGGAGGTTAAAAGGTCTTTTGCCACTTGGAACGCTTTCTCTTCACGCTGTCCCCAGACCCAGGAAGCCTTTTTGTTGAGATGTCTATGTAGGGGTTCGGCTACAGTCGGCTTCTGAGGCAAGAAGATGTTGTAAAAGTTAATGAGTCCCAGGAAGGCTTGGAGGTCTGTCTTATTCCTAGGTCTTGGGGCATTTTTGATTGCAGTTAGATTTTTTTTGGTGGGATGGATTCCCTGTCTGTTGAGAAGGTATCCCAGGAACTCCACTCTCTCCGTGCAAAGTTGACACTTGTCCCTTTTTACCTTCAGGCCAGAGTCTTTAAATTTTTGAAGAACCCTTCTGAGTCGTTGTCCTAATAGCTCTTTAGTAGGGGCAGCTATTAAGACGTCATCAAAATAAGGCATGATGCCTTTTATGCTTTGTAATAACCTCTCCATCAAACTTTGGAAAATGCCTGGTACCACGCTTACTCCGAATTGGAGTCAATTGCACTTGAAGGCACCTCTATGTGTAACTATTGTCTGGGCTTCTGCAGTCGTTGCGTCTACGGGTAGCTGTTGGTACGCCTGAGCTAAGTCCAATTTCGCAAATATTTTTCCGCCACCCAGGGAGTCAATAAGGTGTTGGACCACCTGTACTGGGTAAGCGCTCTGTTGAAGGGCATGATTTAGGGTGGCCCGGTAATCCCCACAAATTCTTAACGAGCCATCTGGCTTCATGGGCGTTAATATTGGAATTTCCCAATGGGCATGGTCAATCAGTTCCAACATGCCCTGGGCTATCAATTTGTCTAGTTGCTCATCGATCTTTGGCTTGAGGGTAAAAGGCACCCAACAAGGCTTAAGCCGAATGGGAGCTACCTCGGGACTGAGATAAAATGATATAGGGGTCCCCTTGTACTTGCCTAATGTTCCTGTGAACACATCCTGGAATTCCTGGATGAGGGCCTCTTCCCAATCATCACTTCCAGTTTGGTGTATGCCAGCTGGTTCAATTCTGAGTGGGTTGAACCACTGTCACCCTAACAAACTGGGCCAGTCACGATCGACGACAGTCAGGGGAAGCATCGCGGTGTGGTCCTTGAAGGATACTTGGACGTGGCTGGAACCGACAACCAAAATTCTGTTTCCCTGGTAGTCTTTTAGGATTATTCTTTGAGTGCTGAGGTCCTGGCGACAGATGGCAGGGATCAGCTGTTTGAGGGTTTTCCAGGAGACCACCGATAAGGATGACCCCGAATCGACTTCCATCACGCATGGTCGATTCTCAATAGTGACCTTTACGCGGATCTTTCTTGCATCTAGCGATGAAGCATGGCCAATAGTAATAGTTTGGTGTTCCTCTTCTCGTCTCGTTGAAATGGCAGGTGCTCGATTTCAGTAGCAGTGGTTGTTCCATTGGTGGTTCAGGCGGTCCCAATTTCCAAGTGGTTTGCCTGTCTCCCAGTGGAGGTTATTCTCCCTTCGGATTGGACTGGACTCTCGCTTGCTTCTGCAGACTTTAGCGATGTGGCCTCTTTTCCCACAGGAACGGCAGAGTGCGTCAAGGAATTTGCAGTCCGATCGCGGGTGGTTTGCACCACAACCAGCACATTGGTGCGGGAGTCTCTGGTTCCTTTGCTCTCGTTCCGAGCAGAGCCAGTTGACCTCCTCTTCCTCACTGTCTGAGGATGACTCGAGGTCTTCATGATGGGCGGTAATAGCGTGCCTCTCAGAGGAGAGCGGGCTATTGCTAGCGAGTTGGCAGTGCGGTGCGTTCGCTCGGCACATTCGAGTGGCTGACTTCCTGGTTGCTTCTGTGGCAGTAGGATCGGCGATGACATCTGCAAGGCTGATTTCTCTTTTCACCATGAGTTTACTCTGCACCGTGGGGTCATCTAATCCCAGAACTATGCGGTCTCTCAGGGCTTCCTCGAGGTTTGCAAAACCACAGAGGCCTCCTAGGTTCCAGAGGTTGGCTACAAAGTCCCCAATGCTCTCGTTCTTCCTTTGGTCCCTCTGGTAAAACTCGTGTCTTCGTATCAGTGTAGGTACTGCGGTTGCTTAATGGGCCCGGAGGATCGGCGTGAGGTTATCCCAATCCATGGTCTTTACTTCCGCCAGTTTGGCAAGTGCTTTAGCCATTTTAAAAATGGTGGGGCCGCAGTGGGTCAGGAACACCGCTCGTTTCTTGCCAGGCTTAGCATCTTTCAGATTGTTGGTCTCCAGGAACATCTGGAAACGTTCTATATACGAGTCCCAGTCTTCGTTTGCTGAGTCAAATGGAGCGGGTGGTATGGCACCGTTGGTCATTCTGCCGTTTGTTGCGTGCGCTCTTCAGCCACGTGCTCTGTCTTGTTTGATGAGTACTTAGTCAGCTCTATTGTCTCCACATCCCATCCTCGTCGCCAGTGTTAAGTCCTGAGCATGGGCGCAAGGAACAGAGACGAGACATCGAACTGTGACTTCATCTCTTATTTTGACTTCAGAACAGAGCAAATACTTGGGCAGCAGCAGCTCTTTTATAGAGCTGGCTGCTGTCAAAACAACCAATGATTTGAGTTTACTGCTCTAACAAGCGTCCAATCAGAGAGACCCGCTAACAGCCAATCGGATTGGCCAGAAACGACCAATCATGACTCGCTGTTCATGGGCCAATGAGAAGTGCAGGATTACGAGCCTGCTGTTAAAGTGAAGCTATTAGGGTTGTTACTGATGCGTTGGCTTAGTCCACAGTGACAGCCACCTTGGGAATTTCCAAATTGAACTCTGTGCCCCATAGTGTTTAATTAAACCTTTCACCATATTATCAACAAAAGTCGAGATGAGGAAGGCGAAGGTCAGGCTCAGAAAGCCTATCTTCTCATCTCAAATGAGGCCTAATTCAACCATTTTAAATGAATACCTCTCCTCTCTTTTCTCCCCCACCCTGCTAAGGCCACAGCCTTAACTGACTCTTATAGTTATCTGGAGTTTCAGCCCATGCTTTTTCAATGACTTAAAAATTACCTTTCAAAGCCTGAGAGTTTGAAGCACTCCTTTGAAGCAACATTCAATGAGATGAAATTAAAACTTGCATATCCTACAGCATCTTTCCCACTGTTTTGGTCCCTAGAAATAGTTAGGTATGGTCAGGATCTCAATAATCCTAGTTTCTGAGTGAGATTCCGGATCCCCCAAAATGATAATCATACAGCCCTGATCTGCAAACTCTGAAGATAGGAAAACTTTAGTATACCAGATATTTGAGTTTAATTATGTTTTGCTCCTGTTACTCTTTATATTATACTAAGGTTTTCAAATGGTTAAAAAAAAAGCTCAGTATAATATTGATAGGCAGTTACCAACATAGAAATGCCTCAGCAATTCAACATCAGGCAGATAAACTGCCAATGATCAGAAAAAGATTGTTTTGAAGTCACAATTCTGTTAATGCAATTTCCCAGAGACTTAACAATGTTCATGGATGGATAATCCAATTTTTTTAAAAAAAGTCATTAAAATTTGACAAATAATGATCCTCTAGTTACAGAAGCTCTTTCCTTCCTAACGTTACCTTTTTCTTTCATGTCTTGTGTCTTCTTTATAGATATAAATGTACCAAATTACCAAATGTCTGTGAACATGCATGAACAAATAGACATTCATGAATGGCTCATAAGTAGAGTAGAAAAAAAAGGCAAAATTAAGAGACCAGAAAAGAAAGAAGTAGAAAAAGAGTAATTTCTGACTTTTTTTGGTATGGATACAAATATTAAATATAAACATCTTAGTCTAAAATTAACAATAATGCACAATATTTCTATAATCTTAAGCAGTTCTACTTGTTAAATCTTAAAATTAAAAGAAAAAAGTCCCAAAGAAAAAAGTTCAAAAAGTTCAAAAAAGTTCAAAAAGTTCAAAAAGAAGCAACAAAGTTAGACAAACTCTTTTCTTTAATCAAAGTAGTAATTTCCCCATCTCAGCCGGTTCTATGGGCCAGGGCTCCCCAATGTCTAGACTGGAGCCCACCAGTACAGTGGGTGGTATTCAAAAACAATTACTACTGGTTCTGTGGGCGTGGCATGGTGGAAGTGGTGTGGCTTGGTGGGTGTGGCAGAGGAAGGATACTACAAAATCTCCATTTCCATCCCACTCCAGGGGAAGGTTACTGCAAAATCCCATTCCCTCCCCACCCCACTAACCTGCATTCCAGCTCCGTTCTCCTGTGCAGGGCAACAAAAGAAGACCCATCCAATCAACTGGGACTCCAATCAGCTGGGACTCAGGAGTCAGCGAATAGATGGGGATGGAGCCAACCAGAGGTTGAGTAGTTCTCCAAATTACTCAAAATTTCTGCTATTGGTTCTCCAGAACCTGTCAGAACTGGCTGAATACCACTTCTGAATACCACTTCTTGCTGGGCCTCCCAAGCAAGCCAAGTCCTATTTGTGGATGTGCAAGTTCCAGGAAGCACACAAAATTATGCCCCCCCAAGTCCATGGAAAAACCTCCCTCCAGAGAACCGGTCCCTGGGGCCAAAAAAATTGTGGGCTGCTGCTATAGGCAATATCTCTCAGGTCTACTTAATGATGGCAGAAGAAGAAAGACTGCCAGATAGAATCTGTGTTAAAAGGAAATCATTTCAAATTTATTGACACACCTTTTATTTGGAAACTGGATCAATCAATGTTTGAAACACTGATTTTTAAAATGGATTTTAAAAATGCAGTAGTCAATGGTGGGATTCAATTTTTTTTACTACCGGTTCTGTGGGCGTGGCTTGGTGAGCATGGCAGGGGAAGGATATTGTAAAATTTCCAGTCAGATGTGGTATTTGCCAGTTCTCTGAACTACTTAAAATTTCCACTACTGGTTCTCCAGAACTGGTCAGAACCTGTTGAATACCACCCTCTGATTATCATCCCTGTTGTCCAAATATAAAATGCTATTGTTTCATGTGCATGATATATATAATAAGATGCAACCCAGTAGAATGCCTATACAAAAAGTGTTTCAAAAAGTGCCATTTTTCTCCTTCCTTTCTTCAGAGTTGTGCTTCTTTCCACCTACTTACAAAACTGAAGCAGTAAATTTCAGAAATGATACTCTTGATTACATCCTAACAGGAAAGTCCTCTTATTATCACAGTTCTATCCACCTACCTTTACAAAGATTAAATTTCCCTTCTTGCCTTGATGATCAAGACTGGAACTACTCAACAAATACTAGGAGAACATTTGTGAGTCTGAAACCACCACCAAACCAACTGTTTATGCAAATGTGAATTTGATATGAAAAGAGATTAATCTTTATGAGCTTAATACAGAAAGAGATTAATATGACTGAAAAAGTGATTTGTACTCATTGCAGCATCTTCTTGAGACTTCATTAAATTTGAAAAACACTGACAATGAATGTGCTCTTATCCTTGTTGGAGATCTAAACTATAAAGGCATTGATTTTGCATTAATCATGCCACTGAATAATTTTTCTATCAAAACATTCTTCCATCCAAATAAGGTGAAATAACTGGCTATTATGAGAAAACTACTTCATCAGTGACAAGCAGTTTTGAAATAGATTCCACAAAGAAAATAACCTATTGGTACAAAATGTAGTCATTTGTGTAACTGTAGAGTGATCTGAATTTGACACAGAAAATGTAATTCAGAGCAAAAAGGGCACTTTCATAGCACCCAACAGCCTCTTCTTAAAGAAGCAGCTTTTCTGCTTCAAGTATGGATCATCATTTCAGTCCTTGAGAGTGATGTTTTTGTCATCTTCGGCATTATTTTTTTATATAATTTGGGTTTGGAAAGCAGTGACCATGCTTTTATCCAGTTCAATGGGATTTTTCCTTAAACTGAGCTTGAATTATAGTTGCTGGAATGTGTGAAAAGTTATGTTCAAATCCTATTCAAAGATCAAAAAGTAAAACAATGAAGCAGGAACTCATATAGTACACTTGAGCTTCACACATCCTTCAGGTCATGAAAATAGAGCTTATGTGTGTCTCTGTGTGTGACCTAGGTCTTTTGTGTTTCTGTTGTGTCTTTCTGCACACTGACAGATATGGTAGGAATCAAGTGCTACATCAAACTCTCGTGTAGTTCAATAATGTTTAAGGTGTTAGATTTGGTGCATCCAATCTGAAACTCCACTGCCTTTTTTCAATTAGCAAATTTGAATGAGAGGAAGAAAGAAAACTTTGGAAAAAACAGGCATATTTCTAGATATATCTGAGACATCTGTTTCTAAAAAAAAACCTACAGTAGCTGACAATCATTTACAAAGGGTCAGTCCAGTTGAATATCTAAATGAAAGCTGTATCCAACTTCTTTTGATCAAAGTATATATAGTATATTAGTATCCAAAATATAGAAGAGACAGATGAAGTGAAGTTAAAAGTTTGATAAAAAAAGTTTTTTTCTGTTAGATTTCTCCTCCCCCTTTATTGAGTTTTCTGTTTTGCCTGGTTAATTTGGTGTCATTAGTAAATGTGGTGATTTCAATGTTTATTCCTAATTCTAGATTATTTATGGACCAATTAAAATATTAACCTCTTGATTTATATCTTTTCACTGTGAAAACTGACCATCTGCTGTTAACAACTTAATTTTAAAAAATAATAAGACAGTTTTAGCTTCTCTAATACCAGCTGACAAATGGAAAGATTCCACGTTTCAACATAGAAATTATTCTTCTGTCTACAACTTCATTCTTTAATTATGTTTTTTGACTCTGGCTCTGTAATCCATTTTCCAGATGCTAGTAAATTACTGATTGTTGTGATTATTGTCATATAAACTGTTATTAACATGATTATATACTTTAAGAATCCATATATTTCTGTTTTTAAAAAATATGCAAGCTAAAAATTAATGCAAAATATAGTAATTATAATATATCTTTTTGTGGTTTGTTTGTTTTGTTTTGTACAGCCAGGGTTCAAAGTGATCCCTAAAAAAAATAAAACAATATATTATCTTTTTAAATACAGGAAGTAAAACTAAGATTGGAGTGAATCTATTGAGATTCATAGCAATCCTGTTCATGGTTGTCCCAAAGGTGCTTTTTCAAAAGGCTTTTTAGAGGCTTTTGAAAAAGTACTTCTGGGCTTAGCTTGGATTGGAGTGAGAAGTTAGGATGTTAAAACTGAAACCAAGGAACACATGATAGCAAATATATTCCCACAGAAAATTTTTCAGGCAGAGAAACCTGAAGTTTACTGTTTATGAGCTTACATAGAAGTTTATGAACTTCTATATAAGCTTGCAATTGCTCAATCATACAGGTTTGAAGGCATGGAAAATTAAAACATACATACATACATACATACATACATACATACATACATATTTATTTTGCCTGACTGAATTGAGATATGTGCCACCAATAGAAATTTGGATTGCTACATAACAGCTCAAAGTGTTGTGTCAGAAGACATTGTGTAACAAGGTAAATGTGGATTGGATATATGTTGAGGTGGTATTCAGCAGGTTCTGACCAGTTCTGGAGAAACAATAGCTGAAATTTTGAGTAGTTCAGATAACTGGCAAATATCACCTCTGACTGGAGATTTTACAGTACCCTTCCCCTGCCACACCCACAAGCCGGCCACAGAACCGGTAGTAAAAAAAAATTGAATCCCACCATTGGATATATGGCTTTTCACTTGGGAAAGAGCACCAAGTTGCATCAAATTATTTGACACATGAACAATTGTGTTTGTGTGCATATATGGGAGGAAGAAGAGAAGAGAGAGAGAGAGATTAAGTTTAGGTTTACCTAAAATTAACTCAAAAGAAAATCCATTGCCTTGCTGTTTTATTCACTTTTTAGAATTGTAAATGAAGCCAGATTTGGCTGTTTGCATGAAACGAACAGGCTGAATAAGCATCCAAGTTTAAATTTAAGCACAGGGATGCAAAACATCATTGCTTATTTAACACCTTTGTTATTCTAAATTCCACCCTAGGCATCTGGTCTGTCATTAAGTCAGCCAGAATAGTCCTTCAATGAAGTGCTTCTTTCCTTCTCTTTTCCTCAATTCCCATTTATTTTCTGAGCAGGAGAGTGGAAGGAATTCCATATGTTTATCATGCACAGATGAAATATACTTCCATTAGTCAAAAGAAAAAACACCGCCTGGAAAATATAAGCACCTGTATTTGAGGGAGGCAGTATAGCAGGAAGTAATAAATAGTATAGAATAAAAATATTTCATCTCTTAAAATTAACAGCAGGAGGCAAACCATCAAGTCAGCTCAGGCAAACCTGACAGTTACAGATATGGTATCAGACTAGATAAAATGCATGCCTTATTTCTAATGTGACATTTTGTGTATCACCCCTCTTCCTTCCTCCTCTTTTGACTAATCCTCCTGTCATATGAATTCTGTTATATTAGAATGAAAACTAATATGATATGGATTTTGTAGAAACAGTATATAGGCAAGGTTGGAAAGATGTATCTAAATTGTTTGACTATGTATTTTTCATTCCCGGGCTACAAATGCCAAACCTTGCTTAAAATTGGAGTCTTGTTCCTTGATGCAGTTCCAGGATTGAAACATAGTTAGGATATATAAAGATGTGTTCAGTAAGATTTATATAACAGAAAAGAAAAAGAAAGAAAGAAGGAAGAGAGGAAAAAAGAAAGAAAGAAAGAAAGAAAGAAAGAAAGAAAGAAAGAAAGAAAGGAAGGAAGGAAGAAAGAAAGAAAGAAAGAAAGAAAGAAAGAAAGAAAGAAAGAAAGAAAGAAAGAAAGAAAGAAAGAAAGAAAGAAAGAAAGAAGTGAGTGAGTGAGTCAGCCAGATGTTCAGGCTGGGTTTGACATTTTTGTCTACCTGTCGAGTCCTTACCAAAGACTTGGGATAGGCAAATCTGGATGTTTGATGGTTGTACCCAAGGCACCTGTTACTATTGGTACTACCCTTGCTTGCCTTTGCCACAGTCGTGCTATTTCTTTTTGTATTTTGTTATCTTCTCCAGTTCTTTCTCTTCTATTCTGCTGTCTCCAGGCATTGCCACATCCTCTATCCAGACTTTTTTGTCTTTCTAATCAACAACCTTAAGTCCAGGTGTTATGTGGCTGCTTGTATTCAGTCTTAAGCAATCTTCTTCCAGCAGTTTACCAGTTGGTACTCTGTTTCTGCAGCTTCTTTGCACTTACTGTCTGTTGCTTTCTTCTCAATTTTGCCTTTGTATGCATTTCATCCTTAAGACTTGGTCTTGTGCAGCCAAAATTAATTCCTCAATTCTTTCTTTAACTTTCCTTCTCTTAGCCATTGCCAAGTCTTGTTATAATCTGCTTTCCCTGCTATTTTAAAGTACTAGCCATATAGTGCTTTGTCTTTCCACGACTCCATTCTGTTGTTGTTCTTCATCATCATCATCATCATCATCATCATCATCATCATCATCAATAATAATAATAATTATAACCAGTCTTTCAGTGTTTAAGGTATTTTAGGGTATGGGATTGTGCATCGTAACATGAACTATTTAGCAAAAGCAGATATTTCCAACAACACCTACTCAAAGATTCATTTTCTCCTAGGTTCTGCCCCACTAAATGGATTTGTCAGTCAAAAAGGGAAGGAGGGATTGTTAACAATCCTTCCTTTGCTTTGAAATTTGAATCTCTTTTGAAGGAAAGTTTCATGTCAGCTGTGGGTTCTCCAGCACAGGTCTCTGCAATGTGCTTCCTACCAGCTGCCATAGAAATGGGGAGGGGGTCTTGGGTATTTGGGTTGGGAAAGTGAGCTGGTGTGTAGAACTGGAAGGGAGGTTTGTACTCATGAATTATGGTGCTGCTAAGCGGAGTTGTTCAAGGCCAACCATCTAGAGACTCCAGATGCACAAAATACCTGAATAGGCGCTTTCCACACATCATACAGGACATTGAACTCTCAGTGCTAGACCCGGGGGGGGGGGGAGGAATTTGGAATGATTTTCAGTGTGTAACCTGAAATTTTCTCCAACTGTAGAAGAAATCTCAATACAATTCTCCAGAAATGATTTGAATGGAATAAGGTGTTCACAATAAGATGCTTTCTTTTTCTGATAACTTCTAAATGCAGAGACAGCTATAAAGACACATATCATAATTTTTTTGATAAACATCAACATTCCAACAGAAATCATAAGCATGGCATATATTTTCAGGGATTATTATTTTACAGACCTCAACTAAAGAGAAATGGCATCATTCTATTACTAAACCAGTGGAGGGACTGCAGTTCCTGTTTCTAGGAATATGTCTGTGTTTTCTTTTTCTCCAGTAGAAATGTAGTGGGTTAGTTTGGTTTTAGGTGGATTTTTTTTTTTTTGAGGGATAGCTTTCTCTATCATTGTTTCTCTCTCTGGCTCTGAAACATAAAGTATAATCACAATCTATTTGTGATGCCATAAGTAGCTCCTGCATAGAAATGTTAACCGTCTGATTTCTGTTTCAATTTTAAGAAGCTCTTTAACAATCAGATTAAAAACTCCCTTTGCTTTATGCTAGATGAATTATTTCTCCTGTCCTCAGTGTATGCTATCCCAATACCTATTCCTTCCTATCTCCAATTTTAATATAGCTTCCTGTATTCTTCCATCGGCTCTTGTGAGCAATAAGGTTATTCCCTTTATTTCAAGTTGACCAATGCCCAGCTCCCTAACAAGGTTTAATAAAATACCAATCAACTGGCAATTTTTTGTGCCATTTGAAAGAACAGAAAATGGAGGGATGGGAAAAATACTCCTCAACAATGATATTATTGGAAAAATATTTTTCTTCCTGTTCATCTCCATGTTGAAAAATTTAAAGATAATATTCCTCCACCAGTATCTACATCTACATATTAAGCACCTATTATCTACATCATTAGTTTAAATATAGTTTTTGAAAAGGGAGTTGTATGATCTGATATAATCTGATTCCAGTATTATAGGAATGAGCAGCCTTTGGGGATAACAACATACTAGGTTCTAAGAAACCCAGACCATGGAAGTCAGGGAAAAGTGTTGGTGTGCATCCTTCAATGACTATCTGATATCCACTACAGATTACTACCATAGTACTAATTAAGATAGCCTATTGGAAGTAGATCCTGTCTTCCTCAATTTTAACATGACTGTAATTTAGTCCTCTCCCCTTGCTGATGGTTAAATCCTCAACTCTGGAATGATAGTTGTGAGTTTGAATGTTAAGGTTCTGGCAGGTTGGTATAGGTTATCTGTCGCCCATGGTAGTAAGTTATCCGTATGTGTTTTACTATATCAAACTACAACAGGGAAATCAGCTTTTGCTGGCACAAAGTTCATGAAGATTTGTATTAATGAGTTGTATTCTCATTTTATGAGATATAAAAAGGATGTTTCTCTTTTTAAGTTTACCATGAAATAGGATTATATCAAGATAAGGCACCTCTGACTCTCCAAATGTTACTGCATTTGGTTTTCTTTCTTTCTTTCTTTCTTTCTTTCTTTCTTTCTTTCTTTCTTTCTTTCTTTCTTTCTTTCTTTCTTTCTTTCTTTCTTTCTTTCCTTCCTTCCTTCCTTCCTTCCTTCCTTCCTTCCTCCCTCCCTCCTTTCTTTCCTTCCTTCTTTTCTCCCTCCCTCCCTTCCTTCTTTCTTTTTCTTTTTTCTTTTTTGTTATACAAATCTTACTGAACACATCTTTACATATTCTAACTATGTTTCAATCCTGGAACAGCATCATGGAACAAGACTCCAATTTTAAGTAGGGTTTGGCATTTGTAACCTGGGCATGAGAAATACATAGTCAAACAATTAATCCCACATTAACCAAGAGTGGACAGGGAGAAGCACATTTACCTCAGAGAGTGCAAAAGGAAGAATAAAACTACTTTGAAATTAGGACTCAATTCACAATCCAGTATTATCATCTTACTTTTATCTCTGAGAAAATGTGTTTTCAGAGGAGCTGAATCAGTTTGCCTTAGAAGTAAATAAAGTACTCACTCAATATATTTCCCACATCTTTTTATATTGGCTGAAATACCTTGAACCTTCCTGCCCTCTACTGGCTGTGATCTCTTTGTCTGCTAACAGCAGGCATCCTTCCTATTCTATTGGACTGTAAACATGCACTGTCTTGCCTGTGGCAATATCCATTGATTTTCCCTAAACATTTTCTGAGTAAAAACTCATCAACTTAGTAGAGTGATTAAGTACTTTGGTATTAAATGACTGTACATCCTTTCCTCGCTTAGTCATAAACATTGTATATTTTGCTTTATGATTGATGTTAATCACTTTAAGTTCACCAGACCCTCCCTGCTTCTATCTTTGTTATGACATGGTAAAGTAGAATGTGGTTCTGCCATTACTATCCCCTCATGAAGTTTTAGCAGACAGCCGCACTGTAGTATGAAATGTAGTTCACTGGTGAATAACAAACATATTGCTTGGGGGAAGGAATAGAGAAAGGAACATCTGGCTGTTAATATTAGAGTGGCAATGAACAGTGAGAAATGCTGATACTGTACTAAAACAATGAAAGTTACATGCTTTAATATCATATATGTGTTCTGAAGATATCATAATTAAAAGAAATTTAAGATTACATTACACATTCAAATTGTAAAAAAAAGAAGACACCTAAAATGTTTAAGTCAACATCACCAATATTGAATGTGCTTTCTGATAATAACTATATTGCATATTTCTGTCTTGGTCTCTTCCTGAACCTTACTTATTCAAATAGCCCATCTTTGATTAAAGAAAAAAAAACTCACCAACACATTTATCTCAACCAACAGTTTATTACAGAATTCAATGCTAAATTAGTTAATTGGCTCCAGAAAAAGTCCTAAAAGAGTACTTCTTCAGCATTTTTTGAAAACTATTCCCCGTCTCATTATTGTGCGCTTCTGCTAAAGGCAAATATTACATTCTAGTAGATGTTGTATGTTTCTGGGCATTTTCTCTCCCAGATAAATATACCCATTGCATACTATTTGGCATGCCCCCTGTCTTCTTTCTCTATTTTGCCCAGCTCAGGAAAAAAATTCAGATAGACTTTTGCCAAGTTTTATACTGGCAGGTTAGTCCACTTTCCAGATGGATTGACAGAATAGTACCCTGGGAATTGACTGTGCTTTTTTTCTATGCTTCTCTTTTCATTTCATGCAGTGCTGGAAGCACATGGGATTGAATGTGAGGACACTCAATAACTGTCAAATCTAAAGCAAAAACATGGTCATTGATTGGATGTTACTTAGATATTTTGTGTTTTCAACTGAGTAGCACCTGGCTGAAGTCTTCCATGACAGGTCAACTCTAAATGCATGACAAAGCTTTCTCTCTAGTTAATAATATTTAAAATTGCATCCATATCTTAGGAAAAGAAAAAAAAATACTAAAAAGATACTTCATACTTTCTGGTTTTCCCCAGGATATCTGCATTATATCTTGTTCAATATTTCTTGTATTCTCCTGCTCAGCGTATAGAAATGTTTCCACCACCACCCTACTCTAGTGCTAAAAGGACTTGAAATTCTGAAAATTCTGAAAAATTGTCTTGTGTGCAAATAGATGAATATCTTAATTTGTTGCTTCAAATGATGTTGAATGGCTACTAATGTATGGGATGGCAAGATATCAGAATAATTTATGAATGTGTTTATAGAATTCACAGTCTGAATAACAAATTCTGTTAAGATTTCTGGTTTATATGACCAGTAATTTGCCATGATGGCTAAATATAACTTTCAGCATCTAAGACAAAGAGGGTTGACAAATTTGTATTTGTAGCCCTCTAGTTGGTTTTCTGAAAGTATCTATTACATTAAATTGTGATAAAGGATATTGGGTTCTTGGCACAATCAAGCTGAACTAATATCACATGACTCCTTGAGAATATGCCTGAGAATATTGTTATTGATATAGAAGACTCTTAATGTCACAGTAAATGATTTACTCATTTACTAAATAGCCTTTGCATTTTATGAGTTTCCATTGGTGCAGCCTTCCATGAGATGAGCTACTACTCACTGTGTTCTTAGAAACTTGATCAGAAATTGTTAAGAGCTAAAGTGTCAACAACGAACAATCCTTGTTCCTTTTATAAACCAGGAGCACCTTTTGTCACTTTCTGTTATGCAAAAACCCCAATATTCTACTTGAAAACCCAAGAATGGGGGAGAGGGAGAAGGAGAGAGAGAGGGAAAGGGAGGGAGCTATTGGACTAAGATTAAGCCAATAGCCTGCTGAGTATTTAGGGTTCTGTGGGTATGATTAATACACAGAATACTTGGCTAATTTAGCTCTTGTCTATTGGAAATCTATGCAGATGGATGCTCTTATTGTTTAAACAATAAGTGTCTCTTTTTCCAAGATCAAGCAATATAGGAGGGGAGGTCTCTTTATCTGTTGGAAGCCAGCAATAAAGCTCGTATTAAATTTATAAAGCAGAATCAGTCTTTATACGTGCAAAAATCACTGGCTTGCTTAAATACTATCTGCACTGTATTTTCCCGTTCAGTGAGTAAAACTCTCTGAAGAAGTCACAGTTGCTTAACTTTTTGGCAAGCAACCAAGCTAACTTGATATTCAGCATAACAGTGAGGACTGACACAAGGCTTTTCTGGTTTGAAAAAAAGAAGTACATTATCAGTTTTAATTAAATACTGAAAGCTGGCTAGTTTGGATTGACTTTAGGCAAATCACGCAGTTTAAGGTTTTCAAAGTAGCTGAAGAAAATAGAAACAGAAGAAGGCTTTCTAGCATCAAAAATCTCCAAGGAGCTCCAGATCAATTTCAAATACTTTGTGAATCCTTCAGCCCCTCTAAAAGTTGCTTTTCTTAGTGCTATCTGCCTATGGCTGTCCTTAAGAACAAAATTTGATATGATACCCCTTTATTTGAAGCATTTAGGTTTAAACTAGTAATCATAACTCTTGAGTGTGGAAATATGAATAATAAAGAAACTCTGATTCATTCCCCACTGTTTAAAATAGTTACTTCTGTTTTCAAAATATTAAACAATACATCATATAAATGATATACTACATTAAAATGTATATGAAATAATAATTACGATATTTTGCTCAAACATTCTTGACATGTTATACAACAGCATAAAGATAGTTTCTGAAACAATTACTTTGGAACTGCTGGTATAGAAACCAACATTTTCAGCATAAAACGAAGGGAAAATAATGTATCTTCTTCTCACAACTAGATAGAAGGATGTAGGTGTCCAAGCACGGCATTGAAGAAGCTAATTAAGATCAGGGACAGACAAATATTAGCTTTCACTTTCCTCCATATAGGATATAATTTTTAATTTGTTTACAAAGAATGTCACCAATTATGATAAGTTTGCATTAAATACAACAATGAAGGAATTTCCACTCAAGTATTTGGGCCAAATTCATTGGATATAGCAATTACTTGAGCATGGTTAGCTCCTAAATAAAGGAGGAGCCTCGAACAATAAAAAGTCAACCTTATTGAGGTATCAAAAACACTGGGAAAAAAACCAGACTGTTAATAGCTGGGAAGTATCTTGGATGCTTCAGTGTCAGATTTTCTTTCTTCCATGTCCAGATTTTGAGATCTAAAAATATTTTTAGATGGCCACTGCATTCAGGTCCAATGGAAGGTTCTTGAAGGTCTTCAAAAGGCATGCATGAAACTGGTCTGATAATGAGGACAAGAGGGCACTAATGTGAGGTCCTAAGGTTCCACCTAGAGCTCAACTAAAGCATGAATTGAAGCAGAGCAAAGGCACCCCAGTCCATTCCCATACAAATCAGAATGGGAGGTTTTTTTTATTATATATTGTCATTATTTTTTCCTTTCTTATTTCCAAAGATGAGATACATTTGGTCATTTACATAAACTTACTTTAGTTCAACAAATTATTCATAAAACTATATTTAACAAGCAGATATTGTTCTTACAATGGTCTTTGAAGGAGACTTGGACGTGGCTGGAGCCGGCAACTGGGATCCTATTTCCTTGATAGTCCTTTAATATAATTATCTGAGGGCTGAGATCCTGGCGACGGATGTCAGGGATCAGCTGTTTGAGGGTTTTCCAGGAGACCATTGATAGGGATGACCCGGAGTTGACTTCCATAACGCATGGACGATTCTCAATGGTGACCTTTACTCGGATCTTTCTTGCATCAAGGGATGAAGCGTGGCCGATGGTGATGGTTTGGTGTGCCTCTTCTTGTCTAGTAGAAGTGGCTGGGGCTCGATTTCTGTAGTAGTGGTTCCATTGGTTGCTTGGGCAGTGCCGATTTACTGGTGGGGTGCCTGTTGTCTGCTGGAAATTATTTTCTCTTTGGTTTGGGCTGGACCCTCACTTGCCTCTACAGACTTTTGCAATGTGACCCCTCTTTCCACAGGAATGGCAGAGAGCGTCTAGGAATTTGCAGTCTAATCGTGGGTGGTTTCCCCCGCATCCAGCACACTGATACGAGGGCTTACGAGTCCATTGATCTCGCTGATCGCGGTCAGACCTGAGTCTGTTGACCTCCTCTTCCTCGCTTTCTGAGGAGGATTCGAGATCTTCATGGTGCATGGTTGTTGCGTGCCTCTCGGAAAGGGGCGTAGTGTCACTGGCGAGTTGGCGGTGCGGTGCGTTCACTCAGCGCATTCAAGCTGCCGATTAAGTCCTGGGCATGGGCGCAAAGAACGGAGATGAGACATCAGACGGTGACTTCAACTCTTTATTTAACAAGAAAGAATGGAGCAAAAGACTTGGGCAGCAGTAGCTCTTTTATAGAGCTTGCTGCCGTTAAACAACCAATGAACTGAGTCTATTGCTTTCACGAGCGTCCAATCAGGGGTCCCTGTTAACAGCCAATCAGACTGGCCAAACCTGACCAAAAATGACTTGCTATTCATGGGCCAATGAGAATTGTAGGATTACAAGCCTGCTATAAGACAAAGCTGTTTAGGGTTGTACCACTGCGATGGTTTAATCCATAACACCCCTCCTCCCTTGGTTCCGTCTGAGGGGTGGGGTGACATATTCTCGCAAATAGGCAGGCCGCTTCACCTGTCTGCTCGACCTGCGCTGTTCCACTGGGTTCTGTTCTGGTTCTGGCTCTGGCTTCGGTGGGCTGTCCGCTGGGCTGGATGGCAAAGACTGTGGTTCCAGGTTGCCCTCATCAGCACTGTCTTCTGGGTTCCATGGATCCGCCTCCGTCGCGGTGCTGTCACATGACGAGGCCACTCCCTGGTTCGGTTCTCCCTCAGATGGTGAGTATCCCCTGGGCTGTTGGGTTTTGATTTCTTCTTCGTCCTCCTCCGTGTTCCTTCCCCCCCCCCCCAGCTGGAGGTTCCGGCGCTAATCTGGAACAGAGTTGGTCTATGTGGCGTTTCCACATCTTACCATCTGCCATTTGTAGGTGATAGGATCGGGGTCTTGTAAGTTGTGTTATTGTCGTGGGGACCCACAATGGGTCACCCGAGAAGTTTTTTTGCAAACACAGGGTCCCCTTTCTGGAATGCCTGACACTTACTGCTGGATCCCGGGGGTTGTTCTGGCGTGTAGTTTGGGTGGACGCGATCAAGATGCGAGCGAAGTTTCCAGCCCATCAGGAGTTCTGCTGGGGTTTTGTTCGTGGTGCTGTTTGGGGTTATGTGTTTGATAAAAAGCATTCGGTTTATTTTGTTGTCTAAACAAGGCACAACACCTTTTATGCCTTGTAATAGTCTCTCCATTAAACTTTGGAAAATGCCCGGCGCCACGCTTACTCCGAATTGGAGTCTATTGCACTTAAAAGCGCCTCTATGTGTAACTATTGTCTGGGCTTCTGCAGTTGCTGTGTCCACAGGGAGTTGCTGGTACGCCTGAGCTAAGTCCAATTTCGCAAATATTTTTCCGCCACCCAGGGAATGAAGAAGGTGTTGAACCACCGGTACTGGAAAAGTGCTCTGTTGAAGAGCATGATTTAGGGTGGCCCGATAGTCCCCGCAAATTCTTAATGAACCATCTGGCTTCATGGGTGTTACCATCGGGGTTTCCCAACGGGCGTGGTCAATCGGTTCCAATACGCCCTGGGCTATCAGTTTATCTAGCTGCTCGTCGATTTTAGGTTTTAAGGCAAAAGGTACTCGACGGGGCTTAAGCCGAATGGGAGCTACATTAGGGCTGAGATTAAACGATATAGGAGTTCCCTTGTACTTGCCTAATGTTCCTGTGAACACGTCCTGGAATTCCTGGATGATAGTATCTTCCCAGTCGTCATTTCTGGTATGGTGTATGCTGGCTAGTTCAATTCCGAGTGGGGCGAACCACTGTAACCCTAACAAGTTGGGTCGGTCATGATCGATGACAGTCAGCGGAAGCATTGCTGTGAGGTCCTTGAATGATACTTTGACGTTGCTGGAACTGACAACTGGGATTCTGTTTCCCTGATAATCTTTCATGACGATTTGCTGCGTGCTGAGGTCCTGGCGGGAAATGGCAGGGATCAGTTGTTTGAGGGTTTTCCAGGATACCATCGACAGGGATGATCCCGAATCGACTTCCATCACACATGGTTGATTCTCAATAGTAACCTTCATGCGTATCTTCCTTGCATCGAACAATGAAGCGTGGGCAATGATAATGGTTTGGTGGGCCTCTTCTCGTCTCATTGAAAAAGCAGGTGCTTGGTTTCTGTAGTAGTAGTAATTGTTCCATTGGTGGTTCAGACGGTCCCGGTTCTCAGGAGGTTTGCCTATCTCCCGACGGAGGTTGTTCTCCTTTCGGTTGGGACTGGACTCTTGTCTGCTTCTGCAGACCTTCGCGATGTGGCCTTTTTTCCCGCAGTTACGGCAGAGTGCATCAAGGAATTTGCAGTCTGATCATGGTTGGTTTGCCCCGCAACCCGCACATTGGCATGGACGTCGCTGGTTCCTTTTCTCTCGTTCCGAGCGGAGCTGGTTGACCTCCTCTTCATCACTGTCTGAGGATGACTCGAGGTCTTCATGGTGGGTAGTGGTAGCATGCTTCTCAGTGGCAAGTGGGACCTCATCGGCGAGTTGGCGAAGCGGTGCGTTCACTCAGTGCATTTGAGCGGCTGACTTCCTGGTTGCTTCTGCGGCAGTAGCGTCGGCGATGACATCTGTAAGGCTGATGTCACCTTTCGCCATCAGTTTACTCTGCACATGCAGTGCATTTAATCCCAGAACTATTCGGTCTCTTAGGGCTTCCTCTAAGTTTGCAAAACCACAAAGGCCTCCTAAGTTCCGGAGGTCAGCTACGAAATTACCAACGCTCACATCCTTCCGTTGGTCCCTCTGGTAAAATTTGTGTCTTCGTATCAGTGTAGGTACTGCGGGTGCGTAATGGGCCCTGAGGATTGGAGCGAGGGTGTCCCAATCCATGGTCTTCACTTCAGCTGGTTTTGCTAATGCTTTAGCCATTTTGAAAATGGCGGGGCTGCAATGAATCAGGAACACCGCTCATTTATTGCCAGATGTAGCATCTTTAAAATTGTTGGTCTCGAGGAACATCTGGAAGCGGTCTATATACGAGTCCCAGTCTTCAGTTGCTGGGTCGAATGGAGCAGGTGGTATGGTGCCGCTAGTCATCTTGCCATCTGTTGCGTGTGCTCTTTCGCCCCGTGCTCTGTCTTTGTCCGATATGTTCTATTCAGCTCTATCGTCTCCGCATCCCATCCTCGTCACCAGTGTTAACTCCTGGGCATGGGCGCAAAGAATGGAGACAAGACATCAGACGGTGACTTCAACTCTTTATTTAACAAGAAAGAACGGAGCAAAAGACTTGGGCAGCAGTAGCTCTTTTATAGAGCTTGCTGCCATTAAACAACCAATGAACTGAGTCTGTCACTTTCACAAGCGTCCAATCAGGGGTTCCCGTTAACAGCCAATCAGACTGGCTAAACCTGACCAATCATGACTCTCTATTCAATGTGAATTGCAGGATTACAAGCCTGCTGTAAGATGAAGCTGTTTAGGGTTATACCGCTGTGATGGTTTAATCCATAATAGCGTGCCTCTTGGAAAGGGGCGTATGGTCACTGGTGAGTTGGCGGTGCGGTGCGTTCGCTCGGCGCATTTGAGCTGCTGATTTCCTGGTTGCTTCTGCTGCAGTAGCATTGGTGATGACATCCGCGATGGTGATGTCCCCCTTTGCCATGATTTTGCTCTGGGTTGTGGGGTCTTTTAGACCCAGAACAATTAGATCTCTCATGGCTTCTTCAAGGTTTACGAAGCCACAGAGTCCCTCCAGGTTTCTGAGGTCCGCGATGAAGTCTCCAACACTTTCACTTTCCTGTTGGTCCCTCTGGTAAAACTTGTATCTCCTGATGAGTGTTGGCACCGCTGGGGCATAATGGGCCTAGAGGATTGGGGCGAGGTTGTCCCAGTCCATCGTCTTGACTTCAGCTGGTTTTGCAAGTCCCTTTGCCATTTTAAAAATGGTGGGCCCACAATGGGTCAGGAACACAGCTTGTTTCTTGCCAGGCGTTGCATCCTTCAGGTTGTTGGTCTCCAGGAACATCTGAAACCTGTCCATATACGAGTCCCAGTCTTCATTAGCTGGGTCAAATGGAGCGGGTGGTATGGTGCCACTGGTCATTCTGCCATGATTGGTGCGTTCTCAGCCACGTGCTCTGTTATCGTTCAATGAGTGTTCATTCAGCTCTCTCGTCTCCAGATCCCATCCTCATCGCCAGTGTTAGATCTGGGAGAATGGGCACAAGGAACAGGGACGAGACATCAAATAGTGACTCCAACTCTTTATTAGTGACTTCAGAACAGAGCGAAATACTTGGGCAGCAGCAGCTCCTTTTATAGAGCTGGCTGCTGTCACAACATCCAATGATTTGAGTTTGCCATGCTGGGAGTGTCCAATCAGCAGTGACCCGCTATCAGCAAATCAGATCAGCCAAAACTGATCAATCACGATCCGCTACTAGTGGGCCAATCAGAACTGCAGGTTTACGAGCCTGTCGTGGGAAGAAAACTATTAGAAGTGCAAGCTAATGAGTTTGCTTAGTTCGGAACAGGATCAATCAGTCTTTTATTTCTATTTACAAGGTGTAAATCATCCACTTTATGTCCTAAAAGTTATTTCCATTCCTCCCCTTCCTTTGGTACCTTTGAGTCAGTCTTGATTCCTGGCCTGGACCAGTCCCTGAAGTTTTCTTGCCAATGTTTCTCAGAAGAGTTTTCCTTTGCCTGCTTTCTAGGGCTGAGAATGTGTGGTCTGAGGTCACTAGTTGGCTTTGTGCCTTAGGCAGGACCAGAACTCAGAGTCTCCCACTTTCTAGATTGATATATTAACTGCTACAGCAAACTCTCTCTCTCTAAATATTAAACAACAAAACAAAGCACTGCTCCCTCCAAATCATTAAAAGGGTCCCCAGCTACACACTGTGTAACATGCAGCCTAAAGCATAAATTGGGGCCCCAGGCTGGGAAACAATAATGCCTATTCCCATTCTATACAGCAACATTTTCATTAGGTATTTGTTGATTTTTTTTAATAGTAATACATATGTAATAGCCCTGGATGGCTCAATGATAGAATAATAAAAACAGTAAAAAATGTAAGAACCAACAGGATCCTCTTCTGATGCCTCAGACAACAGATTCCCACATATCCATATAAACTGTAGAGCTTCCCCGGGCTCCAGCTTCATAGTATACCAATATTTGGGAGAAGGGAGGAACACATATTTAAAACATTTTCCAGAGGGTCATGAGAATAGGAACCTGTCAGCTTTTGGGAAGGCTACTCCAAAATGTATTCTCAGATGCAAAGGGTTATAACATATGGCAACAAAAAAGAACAATACTTTTATATTTATTTTAAATTCTTTTTAAAAAAAACAATTTTATTGATTTTCTACAAACAAACAAAACATAAAAACATCAACTCTCTTATGTACATACAGTGTGTCGGTTGGTTCATCAGTTTTGTGCGCTCATTTCGTAGTCTCAATTACAGTTATATTACATAACAACTCATATTGTCAATCCAAACTTATATATCCTATTATCACTATTAAAAAAACATTTGACTATACTTTTAATCATTCATGCTTTATGAGATAACAATACTTTAAACAGTTTATTCTATAACAAATCATATAATCATACCCGATCTAATCCTATAAATACTTTATAGATATAATATCAAATAACAAAAGAGAAAAAAAATAAAGATATTCCTTGCTGTCTAACATTCTAAATATTCTATTGTATTTTGTCATCTAACCATTGATAGAAAAGATCCCAAATTTCATAAAATTGTTTATCCTCTTGCTCTCTAATTTCAAATGTCAATCTACTCATCTCAGCACATTCCAATATTTTCTTAATAATTTCTTCCTGTNACTCCGGTTTCAAATCTATACCTTTCTTTATCATTTTTTCCAACCACATGCAAATTTTAGTCCAATATTTTCTAGCATCCTCACAAGTCCACCACATATGGTAATATGAGCCAGGTATCTGATGACATTTCCAGCATTTTTCAGATTTGTTCTTAAACATTCTTGCTATTCTTGTCGGGGGAAAGTGCCACCTGTAAAACATCTTATACAAGTTTTCTTTATATGCTGTTGACATTGTCATTTTATAATTTTGAGACCACAATTTTTGCCATTTCTCTAGATCAATCCCATATTCAAAGTTCTTCCCCCAAACAATCATAGTTTCTTTAACTTGTTCTTCCTCTAGCTTAATTCCCAGTAAATAACCATATAATTTTTTAATCACCTTCTCATCAGTATCCATCAAGATCTTATCTAGATCAGTCTGTTTATCATAAAATCCCTCTGTTTTAGAATCTTCATCATACCTTGAATGTATTTGCGCATATGAAAACCAATTCATCTTTATACCTTGTTCCTCTAAATTTTGTATCAATTTAAATTCACCCTTTTCATCCGATAGTTCCCCATATCTAACTGTTTGTTCCTTCTTATAAATTATAGGATAGGAAAATGCTTCATTCGTTGATAAAATATTTTAAATTCTTTTGACTAATTCTGAATGTGGAGCTTTGCTCTGTGGAGATATAATACTTTACTTTTTAAACCACAGTTTTGTGTACGCTACAAGAGATTTCCTTTTTCTTTCTGTTTGAATTTGCTTGCAGCACATTGCTGTCAAATTCCTCTTAGTGTCCCATGTACTTATTTTGATTCATCTAAATAATCAATGCAATCAAAACACTGTAGCACTGTTGCTCAGGCCCAAAGAACAGAACTATATGTCTTATAAGTCAGTATGTTATGTGTAAGTTAAAGTCAGGGGAATAGATAACATCATTGCTGAACATCAAGGACGGACTCTATTTTTGGCTATTGTCCTTCTGAAAGCTCTACTTTCAAAAGCTGTGAGGTCCAGTTGATTAACTCCCAGGGCAGGAGTCTGGAGCAGAGAACGGATAAGAAGCAAATGACTGGTCTAACTCTTCCATATTTAATTGAACATGATCATCCTCTTGTCCTCTCCTTCCATCTTTAAAAAAATAAATATCTCACTTTCTAATGATCAATCTCTTTCTCAGAAACAGTTTTTAAAAATCATGACTCAACTTTGTTAAGTTAAAGGATGGTGTTGGTGGGTTTTGTGTGTTTGGGGTTAGTAGCTTGCTTTGATGGAGAGAATCTTTGAAGTGGCTGTGGTGATGGAGTGCAATTGAACTGGGAGCAGTGAACTAGAACAGGACTGAAATGGAATGGTATACTGTGAAGAACTGGAATAGTTGGAGAACATTTGAGAATGAGCCAGAAGCCTTCCAGCAATTACTCTATGAGCTTTTCAGCAGCATTTTTGTGTCCTGCCACTGTCAATTAGAGTAAAGTTGAAATAAATAACAAAATGAATGAATAAATAATCAAAAAATATAAAACTTTGTTGCAATGCTAACATTTTTCAGATAAATGATATGCCTTTATCACTTTATGTCCATATTCCATCTTCTGAAGTATAGAACAAAATCTGCATTCTGATGTGTCGTAATTGTTTTATACCGCTGCAAAGCTATACCCATGTGTGTTTATCTAATTATATTTGTTCTGACTGAGAAGTTTGTCAACATATCCTCTTCCACACTCCAATTATTCTTAGTGGGATTACAATCGAAAACCAAAAATCACTAATCTCAATTTCACACATTATGCAGAGGCAAAACAGAATTTTCCTCCATGTTCACTTAAATAAATCAACAATAATCATATAAGCCTATATATTGCATATATTTGTAGTATTTCCTTTTATATTTAAAATGAAATCAGATTTTTTAATGGCATCATCAATATGCAACATATAAAAGGGTCCAAAGAGAGAATGAAAAACAGTCTTAAATAGTTTATTCTTAAATGTTTAAAAACTAGTACAGGTACCAAAAGTTGTTCTTTGTTTTTGCGATACACAACCTTACAAAGGATTCAACAATCCCAGCTTTTAGAATGATTGCAAGAATTGTTTGTTATACTGCCCTTGAACCTCTAAATTGAAATGGCAGCTGGTTGCACAATATTAACTGACCTTTATATTATTTAAAACAGATTTTTATTTTTGTTGAAATCTAAGGTGCTAAGCTTTTGTAATAAAACAAGGGAATGTGAATATAAAATGGATGGAGCCAATTTAATTTTGGTGGGAAGAAAATTCCATAATGTGGGCACCACATTTTTTTTTTTTCTTTCTATAGGGAATGAGATAAATGGATAATTTGGAAAGAATGGACAAAAAATACAAATACAATGATTTAAATTAAAATGAATTAAATAAAATAGAAATAAAAAGAATGAAAAGTGGGGAGAAGTTATATAGAAGATATGGAATGGTAAATAAGATAGGTAATGGTATATAAGATGAGCACGAATTTAATTGAAGTCCATACAAAGAGAGGTAATCTGGGGCCAAACTGCTTTCTTAAAAGAAGTTTTATATTTTTGTGTTTTGTGTATCTATGTTTTGTTTGAGAATTAATAAAACCTCGGAGGAATGTTGGATGAGAATAATGGTAATCAAGTCAGAGAGGAATGAAAATGATGACTATAAACTGGATAAATATAGAAAATAATAATAGTAACAATTAAATTGAATACGAAGAGAGAAATAATGAGAAATTTGTTAAGAGATATCTATATGTTTATATTGAAATGGTGTAAAACAGAATTATGTTGCATAAAATAATATTCTACTTGACTTGTAAAATTAATAATGGAAAGAGGTTTTATGTATTTAATGGTTAATGATGGTTTGTTTGTCTTTAAAATCAATAAAATTTGTTCCAAAAAAAAAAAAAAGAATACTTTATTAAGATAGATTTGGTATGATTTTATGATTTGTTATAAAATAAATTAATTAAACTATAGTTATCTCACTTAAGTATGAATTAGTTAAATTACAGTCAAATGATTGTTCAATAGTGATATTGGAATATATAGTTGTTGATTGATGATATGAGTTATTATGCAACATAATTATTATGATGACTATGAAATGGATGCACAAAAAGGAGTGGTAAANTACTTTATTAAGATAGATTTGGTATGATTTTATGATTTGTTATAAAATAAATTAATTAAACTATAGTTATCTCACTTAAGTATGAATTAGTTAAATTACAGTCAAATGATTGTTCAATGGTGATANGTAAGTGAGGATTTTATTTAATTCATCTCAAATTCCTGGCATATGGACTATTGTATGTCAACAGCATGCTGATGAAATTTCATTTTTAATCTTTAGGTGACTCGCCCTAAAATGTTTCACACAGCTGTTGAAAAGTGTGATCATTGTAAAGCCTTCTTCCAATTCCCAGTCCAAACACTATAATCAATACAATAATCTAAATTAAATTAAGAAAATCTCCTTTTCTCTCTCTTATCATATGACATCCAATTCAGAGGTTAAGCATCAAAACCAGGGGAAAAGAAAACCTCTAACTGAAATATATCCAGAAAAATATCTCTTCTCCAAGTGAGTTTGAATAGGTCTGGCTACCACATATAACCTTTTTAGAAACTACACTTATTTTTCCCAGCTGTTGTCAAACTGAATCCTCTTTGAGATGCTGGAACTATTTTCAATAATAAATTGTTTTTAAAAAATGTCCTCTCTCTTGCTCAATCATTTTTCTCCTTCTTCAAGGTAAAGAGGCAGAGCTTTTTCCTAAATGTCACTGTGCAGAGAGATCCTGAAATCCATTAACTTCTTGTTAAATCTCTATTTCTGCAGAAGGGAATAGCTCCAGCAATCCTAAATCTGAGCAAAGTGTTATTATGTTCATGACAGGAGAAGAGATGGAAAACTTCTCTTTTTCAGATCAATGTCTTCCTGTGCATTAGAATAGATCAAAGCTAGTTCATGCCCTGCTGCTTGAAACTTCCATTGCTATCTCCACCCAATCCAATATTTAACAAGAACCCTTATAAAGTTAAAATTAATGCTTCCAAAATTAAAATAGAATCTGAAAAAAAATTCCTCTTCACGAAACTTTGAAAGAAAAACAGTTATTACAGAAAGGAAACTTTCAATGAGCTCATTTGTGATCTCATTAATAGAACAATAATGAATACTCTCTCTTTATTGTTCTTATTTACCAGTTTGTGAAATCTCTTGTCAGCACAGTCAGTAAAGGGATTTGCTCTGTATTAACAGCTATAGTAAACAATGCTTTTATTTAATAGGCTAGGCCGCTGTTTCCTAAAGTGTGGTCCTGGGAGCCCTGGGGATCCTCAAGACCTGTTAGGAATCTACAGGAGTGGGATTCAATTTTTTTAACAACTGGTTCTGTGGGCATGGCTTAGTTGGTAGGCATGGCTTTGTGGTCATGTGACTGGGTGGACATGGCTTGGTGGTCATGTTATTGGCTGGGTGTGGCCAACTCAATATCACTCACATCAAGGCATGCATCTCCTCACCTGGCCCCTCATGACTGTGGGGATGCTGCAATAGTTGTAAGTGTGAAAAATGGTCACAAGTCACTTTTTTCAGTGCCATTGTAACTCTGAAAAGTCACTCCACACAAACAAAGTACCAGCAAAGGAGGGGGAAAAAACTCCAGAGAAGTTCCTGAGACAGGAAGTCTAGTCCTGCCAAGAATGTAATAAGGGTTTACGGAGAGGCAGTTTCTGTAAGCAACACCAGAATGTTTCCTTCCTACCTTCCTTACAGGATTAGGCCAGTTATTTCTTCTAACAATCGGTTCTCCGAACTGCTTAGAATGTTAACAACCGGTTCTAGCGAATATGTGCAAACTGGTAGAATCCCACCCCTGGGAGTCTTTGAAATGAAAATTATTTGGTACTCTATGTTGAAAAACAATACAATATTAAAATTCTATGAAACAGTCATGATAACAGCAGCAGGTATATCAATTTTAATTTTTATTGCAGTAAATATTGAAAAGTGTAACCCATAAAAAAACTCTTTAGGTGTCCTCCATCATTTTTAAAAGTAGAAAGAGCTCCTGAGAGAGAGAGGAAAAAGTAAATTTAAGAAGCAATTGTCTATACCCTGTGTTCAGGAATAACTACATTTATCTCTTCTACTGTACATATTTATCCCCTTTGTTTTACTTACACATGTAAAAGGCATATTCACATATTGATATTCTGGAGAAAAACAACAATGACAACTGTGCATGACACCTATGATCAGAAACTGAGCTGTTTCACTTCTCTGCTAATTTCAGAAATATTAATTGGTTATCTTGTTTTGCTTCATGTATTACAAACAAAATAGGCTGACTTTGAAAACAATTTCTTTGACAGAATATTCTTGCCTGGAGCTACAGCTTCTATTGCAATACATTAATTACCCACATTTAATTAATTTGCATACAAACAATGCTACATTGTAGATGCTGACCTTTGCAGAGCATCAATCTTATTTGCCAATGGATTTTACATGCTTTATTATCAACTCTGATTTAATTTACTTTATTTCCTAATAAATATTAGTATTTTTAGTGCTGAGAGCCAATTTGGAACAGTGATTTAAGATGCAGAGCAAGAAAATGGGACAGACAGAATTTTAGTCCTGCCTTAGTCATGAAAGCCTGTGGGTGATGTTGGGCCAATCACTCTCTCTCAGCCCTAAAAGAAAGAAAGGGCAAATCATTTCTAAAAATGTTCTCAAGAAACCTGCATTTATTAAAAATAAATCAAGGTCACCCCCTCAAATAAAATCATAAACATGATCAATGCTTTATGTTAGATTCTTGCTCCATTTAGACAATCTCAAAATATAGGTAGTTCTCAATGTACAACCAAAATTTCTGGGTTGCTTTAATAGAGCCCCAAATTTCTGTGCTGAACAAGGCAGTTGTTAAGTGAGTTTTGCCCCATTTCATGACCTTTTTTGAAACAGCTGTTAAGCAAATCGCTGTGGTTATTAAGCGAATCACATGCTCATTAAGCACATCAGGCTTTCTCCATTGTCTTTGCCTGTCAGAAGCTGGCTGGAAGATTAGAAAGGGTAATCACATGACCCTGGGATACAGTGGGATACTGCAATTGTCATAAATACATGTCAGTATCTGGATTTTGATCAAGTGACCATGAGGTTGCTGCAACAGTCAAACAAAACGGTCATAAGTCATGGAGGAAGAGAGAGGAACCGGCCCCACTTTACATTGAAGGGGGCTGTGTGGAGAGAGTTTCCTCCTTTAAATTCCTGGGAGTCTACCTCAGCGAAGATCTTACCTGGAAAATCAACACAACCCAGGTGGCCAGAAAGGGTCTTGCGAAAGAATAAAGTGGAACAACGACTGATGACATCCTTTTACCAGTCCACAATAGAAAGCATCCTCTCATATTGCATTACGGTGTGGTATGCTGGCTTGACAGTCGCAGATAGAAAGACATTACAGAGGGTGGTGAGCACAGTATAAAAGATCGTAAGCTGTTCCCTGATACCACTAGATGACATCGCTAGGGCTCACTGCCTTAGAAGACTGAGGAAAATTCTCAGGGACAACTCACATCTCACATGAAGAAGTCAGCATTTCTTCACTCTCCTACCATCGGTATATATAGAAGCATAGCCAGCCACACCAACAGGCTGAAGAACAGTTTCTATCCATGGGCTGTCAGACTTCTTAATGGAAAATAACTTCATGTCAACATACTATGCTAGACTTGCAGGGTCGGCTTGCTGTGCAACAAGGTCACATAGTGTAATAAGATGGGACTGCATTCGGGACTTCTGTCCTCACTGTGAATTGTGTTTTGGGGGATGTGCGCAAAGAGAGGCTCAACTAATCTCATTGTACACATACTCTGATAATAAAGGTAACAATAATAATAATAGTAATAATAATAATAATAATAATAATAGTAATAATAATAATAATAGTAATAATAATAATAATAATAATAATAATAATAATAATAATAATAATAATAATAATAATAATAATAATCGAACATTGGCATTTCTGCCAGGAGTCAGTACCTTCAGGGGTGGGATTCAAATTTCTTAACAACTGGTACTGTGGGTGTGTCTAATTTGTGGGTATGGCTTGGTGGTTATGTGACTGGATGTGCTTGGCTTGCTCACTGGGCATGGCTTGTATGTAAATATTATAAATATTTATGTAAACATTGATTTTTTTTAATAAAAAAAAACTTTTACCAAAAAGCAAGCAGATTGAGTTGCTCAGAGAATCACAGTTTAACTTAGAGATCTATCTATCTGAAATCGGGTACCTGAGTCTGTCACATAAAATTTGCTTGCAAGCAAACTCACAAAATTAACTCACAACACACCATGTATGTTGTTAGGTTCTGTGCCTGGGCGCAAGGAGGAGACGAGCCGATGAACAGTAACTTCAAACTCTTTATTTACATGTGAAAACAGCTCAGCTCTATGGCCGCAACGGCCCCCTTTATATAGGCAAACTCTTGAGTATTTAACCAATGAAACACAGGGAGTGCTAGCTCCGTTAACCAATGGGAGAGGCTCATTAATAGCCAATCAGATTCTCCTGAACGGACCAATCCGATGTCACTATTATCGGCCAATCAGAAGTGCAGGGCCAGAATCCTGCACTTTACTTCAAGCTCTTAATAATCTTTATTCAAGTACTTTATTAATTCACAACATATGTAAATATTGAATTTTTTATTTTTTAAAAAAGAGCAACTTTTACCTCAAAGCAGGCAAAGCAGGCAGGCAGATTGAGTTGTTCACAGAATCACAGCTTAACTTAGAGATCTATCTATCTACAATCGGCTACCTGAGTCTGCATTGAAAAGCTTCAGTCCTAAGGAAGATTTGGCTCTGCTTTTAGATTAGCTAGAAAGCCAGAAATCCAAGGATTTCCTGCTTTCTAGCTAATCTAAATCTCCTGGCAAAGCAGAACAACTGATGGGAGGGGAGGGGAGGGGAGAAAAAATAGGAACTTACCAAACTAGGCAAGTTGGATGGCTTTCATACCGGGTAAGGAGTGAGTGGGCTGGGAGGGGCAGGGCCAGCCAGTGGAGTGATGTGCTGGTTCTCTGAACTGGGGACAATCATGTGTGCAGCGTTTGCAAGAAATTATCAGCTGTGGCACCTGGACAGCTTACAAGCGCTGTGCTTGGGTGCGCAGCATTTGAAAATCCTCTTGTTTCCTGCTTTTTCAACCTCAGCTGTGCTGAGCAAAGCAGCTGAGGAGGGAAAAGCAGGGAATAAAGGACAGCCCAGAGCCCAGGCAGGTGGGTGGGTCAAACACCAAACTGGTTCGGTGTCAGCTTCTCTTCCCAGCTACAGGTTCTATAGAACTGGACTGAACCAGTAACATCCCACCCCTGAATACCTTCAAGAGAAATATATAACTATTATCAATGTGGATATCTCTTAATTACTCAAGTTTTCACTGTGGATTTGCCTGGGCTGATAGAAATTAGGAGCTGAAATCTAGAACTGAGTTTTCTAGATAAAGTTTTATTTGATCCTCTGGTTGTCTCTGTTCTTCTGCAGTTTTCTCCCTTGCAAAGTCATATAATTTTCCTCTGCCACTACCAAAACAAAGAAGAGTTCTCTAGTACCCCATAAACTTCCTATTTTATCAGGATCATCTATAAAATATGAATACACCTAGCAGCTGCTAGCCAAATTTATGGGTATTTATATTCTTACTATCATAGCACACTCTGGCCACTACTGTTTACTTGTGGAAATAGACAGTAAAGTGGGGAGATTCTTACATAATCAAATAACAAATATGAAGTAACTGGAATGTGACCTTATGATTCTATTAACCTGATTAGAATTCACATAGAACTGGGGTTCTCAAACCTTATCTTTTTGCTCATGGTCCCCTACTGAGGTTTATTGATCTTTGTGACTCTAATCACTGCTAGCCAATAGATGTTTATTTTAAACCATAGTAATTTTGAATATATAAGCTGTTGAAATTAGCCCAGATAATGAGTTGTGAAAATTATGACAAATTTGTTATACACCTGACAGTTAAGGAACTTATTGTGGCCCCTTGTAATATGGCATGGACCCTGGGGACCATGCAGCC
The DNA here is from genome assembly GCA_004319985.1 of Emydocephalus ijimae. NCBI lineage: Eukaryota > Metazoa > Chordata > Lepidosauria > Squamata > Elapidae > Emydocephalus > Emydocephalus ijimae. The sequence goes on from BHEV01008167.1 coordinate 39,379, forward strand.
CCTGATGAGCAGCACTGAAAAAAGTAGTTTTCCTAGAATAGTATATACACTAATCAGTACAGAATAGCTCTGGAATATTTTTAAAGTATGTATGACTATTAGTGTATTTATCTTAGTCATTAATATAAATACTTGTTTACAAAACAGTTACATTGAAATCACCAAAGCAAGTTGTCAAACTCTGTGAAATAGTATCTTCATGTAAAGTGAAGATACTGAAATATATTCCCAGTTTAGATTATATACACACACTAGGCAACATTGAAGAAGTTTGGGATAAGATGTGCAACTTTTCCCTTCCTCCCCATTCCTCTCACATATGCTGAGTTTATAGTTGTTTAGCATAAAAGAAAGTGATTTTTTTTCCAGAGTTACTCAGCAAGCTTTGGGCCTTAAGCTAATAATGATAAGATATCAAATATCTATGATTAAGCTTTCCCACAGATTGTATGGATCTGCTGCTTTAAAGACATGGGGAAATGATTGCTTCTGTCCAAGAGTTTCAACCCTTTTCTTCCTTGCCCTTTCCCTAAGCTAAATCAGATCCTATCAGCCACAGAGGACAAAAATATATACTGATATGGTATTTGGCTTAAGATGAATGGTTTACTTTGTGCTATGTTCATCATGGAACAAATGTTAGTATCTAGCTGAGTTTCCATAAGTTTTCAATAATAAATCATCTGAAAATGGTACTGTAATGAAATAAAAGTTAGTATGGATGGGGTGTAGGTAAGTTGTACAAATAAATGAAGTTATTTGAAAATGCCTTTTAAAATTAATTGATCCTGTGATAACTTTGTTATCTTTGCTAACCTTTATCTTCTCTGCATTCCTTCTGATTACATTAGAGTTTCCTTCTTTAAATTCCTGGGAATCTACCTCAGCGAAGATCTTACCTGGAAAATCAATCCAACCCAAGTGGCCAGAAAGGCCCAACAGAGACTCCATTTCCTTTGGGTCTTGCAAAAGAATAAAGTGGAACAACGACTGATGACCTCCTTTGACCAGTCCACAATAGAAAGTATTGTGTATACAGTAAATTAATAAAGTCGGAGCTTGAGGTAAAGTGCAGGGTTCTGGCCCTGCACTTCTGATTGGCTGTTAG
>BHEV01008168.1:0-16152 GCA_004319985.1 Emydocephalus ijimae
CCCAGCCTGCTGTGTTTTCTTCCTCCTGTGCTCCCTTTCATGAGCCGTCCATCTTGATGCGGGACAGCAGATACCGCATTTCTGGTGGCCAAATAATTAGTATGGTTAGCACTGGGAGGAGGACAGGAAATCAAATGTATTGCCACACAGGTAGCCTATTTAAAATGCAATAAGACCAAGGAAAGCAACAAAAAACTTCATCTCAAGTGGCATTATATTGCTGGCAGCCAACTGAGGATTTAAATAGCTAAACTTCATATTTGTACACAAATGAATGTACAATGCCACCTGGGATTTATAAAGTATTATTGGCTCTTAAAATATGATCACCAAGGCTGTGAAAAGAGAATGGGGATAAGAGAAAACTTAGTACAGCCACAAGATTTTCAAGATTTTTCTTTTAAAATAAAAATCCTTCAGGTTCAGAAGAGCTACCATTCTCTTACCTGAAATGATGGCAAAAATAAGATTCCCCCTCCCCACTGTCTAATAACTTCTTCATTTATTGAGCAATTTTGTAAAGATTGAAGCTTTCTGTGCTAAACCACTTGGATTTAAATCTCCAAAATGATTCACTGGAAAGGCATAAACCTTTTGAAGGACACTTTTTTTTTTTTGGAGCAAAAAGGTAATATAACAATAATTTAAAGGCCCAGAGAAATAAGTGCCAGTGGGATGAATATCTTTTTCACCCTCCCTCAAAAATACAATGCTGTAGATCTTTTGAGAGTTTAACTGCAAGCTGAATATGGCCTTGAACTTCAACTTTGGGTTGTATGAACTGTAAATTCTATAGACAATGTTTTAACAGACGCACAAATACACACATATATAAAGGTTTGGTGTGCTTTGTGCTCCAGTGGTGTTTAACCTATTGTTTACCTACAGTGATATTGTAGGAAATTTAAAAGGCTGACAAGAAACCAATTGTACCCAACAACTTCCTTGCTAGGTTAAATTTCTTGAAAGAATAGGCAACTTTCATGAGAGTAGAGTCCCAGAAGAGATATGTTGATTTGTTTTTATTAAGCCCCCACATTGATTTTTGACCCCATCCCAACTAATTGAGTTCTGCCCTAAAGAAGACCAAGTATTTCTTTGTGTTTCTGATTCTTAAAAAGAAAAAAAAACTATTCGTTATGAAAGATTGATGAGATGCTGTATGTCTAAGAAGCAAATTTCATCATCTAATCTCACAGCCATATTTCTTTTTGTTAGAACAAAGAACTGGACAGATGACCTTTACAAGATTCATTATAAGCATCAGCATACAATCTGTTTGTCCAAAATATTTGAACTTTCATTTTTAAACAACCTCAATCATACCAAGAAATTTCAAGTAGCTTTCAATGCCTTATGTATGCTTTCATGCCTATGGACACATATATCCCATCCATGCATGCATACATACATATAATAAAAAGTTAGCATTTAGAAGATTATATGTTCCCCTTCCAAAGTGAAACTGTTAAGTACTGAGCGTGGGCGCGAAGAATAGAGATGAGCCGGTGAAACGGTGAATGTCAAATTCTTTATTTACATGGTGTGACAGCTAAAACTCAATGGCTGCTACAGCCTTCCTTATATAGGCAACTTATCAGATATTCAACCAATGAAATCCCGGGAGCGCTAGCTCTGTTAAACCAATGAGGGAGGCTCATTAATGGCCAATCAGATTCACCTGAACGGACCAATCTGATATCACCATTAACGGCCAATCAGAAGTGCAGGGGCAGAACCCTGTACTTGACTTCAAGCTCTTGATAACTTTATTAACACATTTATTCATTCACAACACCCCTTCCCCCCGGGTTCCATTTACGGGGTGCGGTTACGTAGTCCTTGAGGTAGGACGGTTGTTTTGTTATTCTAGTTGACTTTCGTTGTGCCCCCAGTATTTGGCTGCACTCTTGATGAAGTAGGGCGTTGTTTGGTGAAGAGGGTGCCTCTGACCCTGAGTTCGAATTTCCATTGTCACCAACATCTTCGGTATCCCCAAGAGGAAAGCTCACTCCCATCCCTGATTCCTCTTCACGTGTTTCCGTTCCGCTATCGTTCCTTTCATTAAAGTTTTCTGCTAATTCGAGTTCATCTTCCTCCGTATCTCCTCCCCCCTCAGTTGGGGCATCAGGGAGCTCGGAGATCCCTGATTGCAGTCTTGATTGTAATTGATCAATATGGCGCTTCCATAGTCTATCATCGCGGCATTGTATGAGGTAGGATCTAGGGCCAGTTACTCGGACCACAGTCGCTTCAACCCACAACGGATCGCCCGACAAATTTTTAGTGAACACCAAGTCGCCGACCTGGAAGGTACAGCATTGCCTGCTGGATCCATGTGGTTTCTCAGGTTCGTAGGAGGGGTGTAGGCGGTCGAGGTGGGAGCGGAGCTTCCGCCCCATTAGCAACTCTGTGGGAGTTTTGTTGGTGACGCTGTGTGAGGTGATATGCTGTAAAAAGAGGATCCGGTTTATTTTTTCTTCGATGTTGTCATAGTCCATTTTTTGTAGCGTTTTCTTGATGAATTGTACCATGCGCTCGGCCCTTCCGTTGGCCGCAGGATGCTCAGGCGAAGTCAGTGCATGGCGAATACTGCGGTCCGCCAGGTACTGTTCAAAGGACAGCACGGTAAATTGGGGCCCATTGTTGGATACCAGCACGTCTGGTAATCCGTGTGTTGCAAACAGTCTGTCCAGTTTCTTAATGACCGCTTCGGTTGTTGTGTTCTTCATTTCATGGATTTCGAGCCAGTTCGAGTAGGCATCCACTGTTAACAAGAATGTGTGGCCTTTGGTAGGTCCAGCAAAGTCCATATGGATATGGGACCAGGGTCCCCGCGGTGTTTCCCACTCGGTTGGGGTTGCTCTTGGTGGGGCATTGCTTACTTCCTGTCATTTGTGACAAGCTTTGACCCATGTTTCGATTTGCTTGTCGATGCCTGGCCACCATGTGTAGCTCCGTGCGAGGGCTTTCATGCGCACGATGCCGGGGTGGCCATCGTGCAAGGTNCCCAACTGAGGACTCGTGCTAAGGTGGGGTCGCGTTTTGTTTCCATCGCGATATCTCGGGCTGTTAATGGCGTTGTGCGAAACGTCTCGATCTGCAACGTTGTCACTGTAGGCGCAAGGTCATCAATGGTCTCTGGAAGCGGTGCTCAGCTCAAGGCGTCGGCGTGGGGAATGTCTTTCCCCGGGCAGTGTTGCAGCCAATAATTATAGGCAGCCAAGAATTCTGACCAACGAGTCATTCTGGGAGATAGTATATAGGGGGTCGGTTTATCTTCGGCTATTATTCCCAGCAAAGGTTTGTGGTCAGTCACTACAATAAAAGCTCGGCCGTACACATACTCATGAAATCTTTTGACAGCAGACACAATCGCAAGGGTTTCTTTATCAATCTGACTGTAATTGCGTTCTGCTTTTGAAAGCGTCTTTGAGAAATAGGCAACAGGGGCTTTGTTACTGTTTGGCAAAACGTGGCTCAAAATGGCGCCTACTCCGAAAGGTGATGCATCACATGTAATCGTTAATTGCAAGGTCTCATTGTACTGCATTAGTACAGCATCAGAAGTCAATAATTTTTTTACATTTTGAAATGCCTGCTCTTCTCTATGTCCCCATACCCAAATTGCTTTTTTGTCCAATAAACGGTATAGGGGTTCAGCTACCATTGCCTTGTGTGGCAGGAATACGTTATAAAAGTTGATAAGGCCTAGAAACGCCTGGAGGTCGGCCTTATTTTGTGGTTTGGGAGCGTTTTTGATTGCCCTAAGTTTGCTATCGGTAGGGTGAATGCCCTGGCTATCAATCAAATACCCCAAGAATTCGACATGATCTGTACACAGTTTACACTTATTTTTCTTCACTTTAAGACCTGCGTCTTTGAATTTCTGGAGGACCATTCTCAGGTGGTCCTGTAAAAGTTTCGGGGTAGGGGCAGCGATTAACACACCATCAAAGTATGGAACAATGCCTTTTATCCCATGTAAAAGTCTTTCCATCAAGCTCTGGAAGATCCCCGGGGCTATACTCACTCCGAATTGGAGTCGGGTACATTTAAAAGCACCACGGTGCATCACGATCATCTGTGCCTGTGCTGTTTTTTCGTCTACCGGCAGTTGTTGATATGCCTGAGCTAAGTCTAGTTTAGCGAAGACTTTTCCGCCCCCCAGGGAATGGAGGAGGTGCTGCACCACCGGTACCGGATACGTGTTTTGCTGCAGGGCATGGTTCAGGGTGGCTCGGTAGTCCCCACAAATTCTTATCGATCCATCCGACTTAATGGGTCTCACGATTGGGGTCTCCCAGGGAGAGTGATCAGTGGGCTCTAACACACCCTGGGCTATTAATTTATCAAGCTGCTCGTCAATCTTTGGTTTAAGGGCGAATGGAACCTGACGAGGCTTAAGGCGGATGGGAGCTACTTTTGGATTAAGGTTAAATGATATCGGGGTCCCCTTGTACTCGCCTAGTTTTTCTGCGAAGACGTCCTTGAATTCTTGGATGAGGTCCTCCTCCCAGTTGCTGCTGCCGATTCGGTTAATGCCTGCCACTTCAATGCCAAGTGGAGTGAACCATTGGAGGCCTAAAAGGCTTGGCCGGTCCTTATCAATCGCAATCAGAGGTAGGTATGCTGTACGGTTCGAGACCCGGACTCGACTGGATCCTACGACTGGAATACGATTCCCTTGATAGTCTTTAAGTATAAGTCTTTGGAAACGGAGGTCTTGTCGCCGGACAGTAGGGATGAGCTGCTTGAGGGTCTTCCAGGAAACCATCGAGAGGGACGATCCTGAGTCGACTTCCATCAGGCAGGGCTGGTTTTCGATGGCCACTTTAACTCAGATTTTCTTGGCATCCAAGGAGGAGGCGTGACCGATAGTGATAGTTTGGTGAGCCTCTTCTCGCTTTATGGGGCAGTTTAGGAATCTGTTTCTGTCGGAGTGGTCAACTGGTTCTCGCCTTACAGGACGGTTTCCTGTCGATTGGCAATAGTTAGCCCCTTTCAAGGGCTGGCTGAGTCTTGTAAAACTTCTGCAGACCCGTCCGATATGGCCTCGTTTCCTGCACTCATAGCAGAGTGCGTCGCAAAATTTGCATTCGGACCGGGGGTGGCTTGCCCCACAACCAGCGCAGGGATGTTGGGACTTCTGATATTGATCCCGTTCGGACCGCAGTCGATGGACCTCTTCTTCGTTGCTGTCTGACGATGAAGAGAGGTCCTTGTGGTGGGCTGTCAAAAGCTGTCCTTCTGACTTGGGTGAAATGTCGCCGGTCGGTTGGTGAACCGGAGCGCGGTTGCGGCGCATTTGGGCAGCCGACTTCCTGGTTGCTTCTGCTGCAGTAGTATCAGCGATGGCATCTGCAAGGCTGATGTTGCCTTTTGCCATCAGCTTACTCTGCACATGCGGTGCATTTAGTCCCAGAATTATTCGGTCTCTCAGGGCTTCTTCCAGGTCGGCGAACCCACAGAAGCCTCCCAGGTTCCGGAGATCTGCGACGAAATCTGCAACACTCTCTCCTTTCCGCTGGTCTCTCTGGTAAAATTCATGGTGCCTAATGAGTGTTGGCACGGTCGGTGCATAGTGGGCTCTCAGTAGGGGTTCGAGGACGTCCCAGTCCATAGACTTTACTTCTGCCAGTTTCGCTAGTGCCTTGGCCATCTTGAATACGGTCGGCCCGCAATGCGTTAGGAATACCGCCGTTTCTTCCCGGTAGTGGCATCCTTCAAACTGTTGGTTTCCAAGAACATTTGGAAACGATCCATATAGGAGTCCCAGTCTTCTTGAGCTGGGTCGAATGGAGCGGGTGGTATGATGCCGCCGGACATGGTTCCACCATTGTGAGTTCAGCCACGTGCTCAGTTATCGTCCTTCGATGTTCAGTCAGCTCTGTCGTCTCCACATCCCATCCTCGTTGCCAGTGTTAAGTACTGAGCGTGGGCGTGAAGAATGGAGATGAGCCGGTGAAACGGTGAACTTCAAACTCTTTATTTACATGGTGTGACAGCTCAAACTCAATNTGGTTGGCCCACAATGTGTTAGGAATACCGCCCATTTCTTCCCGGTAGTGGCATCCTTCAAACTGTTGGTTTCCAAGAACATTTGGAAACGATCCATATAGGAGTCCCAGTCTTCTTGAGCTGGGTCGAATGGAGCGGGTGGTATGATGCCGCCGGACATGGTTCCACCATTGTGAGTTCAGCCACGTGCTCAGTTATCGTCCTTCGATGTTCAGTCAGCTCTGTCGTCTCCACATCCCATCCTCGTTGCCAGTGTTAAGTACTGAGCGTGGGCGTGAAGAATGGAGATGAGCCGGTGAAACGGTGAACTTCAAACTCTTTATTTACATGGTGTGACAGCTCAAACTCAATGGCTGCTACAGCCTTCCTTATATAGGCAACTTATTAGATATTCAACCAATGAAAACCCAGGAGCACTAGCTCCATTAAACCATTGAGGGAGGCTCGTTAATGGCCAATCAGATTCACCTGAACGGACCAATCTGATATCGCCATTAACGGCCAATCAGAAGTGTAGGGCCAGAACCCTGCACTTGACTTCAAGCTCTTGATTACTTTATTAACACATTTATTCCTTCACAACAGAAACCTCTTTTGGTCTCTCTGTGATTTCTCACCCACTCACCCCTTTTCTTTTCTGAGAGTCATATTTCTGCCTCTGAACTTTGGGGCCCTAAGCAAAGCTAATAGAATTTGACCTGTTTCTCACCTTTGGGATAGCTAAAATATCAATACTGGATAAGACTAGGAACCTTTCCCTAAAGCCAGCACTGATAACATCTAAGCTGGGATGTAAAAAGCCTGACAATGCAATGTGCATTTGAATCTTAAGGAAATAGAGAGGCTCCCTTCCCAGAGACACATATCCTTATTGTGGCAGGATTAAACAGGAGCTGGCAGACATGATCTCAGAAACATTGGACCATATCTTTCAAAGATCCTGGAGCATTGGACAACTATCAAAGGACTGCAAAAGAGCTGATCTAGTTCCTGTCTTCAAAAAAAAAGAGGGTGTGGGGTAAATGGATCCAGAAAACAACAGACCAATCAATCTGACATCTGGGAAGATTTTGGAAAAGATAATTAAGCAACAGATCTGTGAACACCTAGAAACAAGTAAAATTATTACAAGAAGCCAACATGGGTTTGTCAAAAGCAAACCATGCTAGAAAAACCTTGTTGCATTCTTTGACAAAATAGCTAAATTAGTAGACCAGCAAAAATGCTGTGGACATATATATTTGGACATCAGTAAGGTATTTGACAAAGTAAACCACAACCTACTTCTTGGTGAGACAGAAAAATGTGGGCATATGGTCTTCCTACTAATCTACTGATCTCTGTAGAGCAGTGGTGGGATTCAAATATTGTTGCCACTGGTTCAGTGGGTGTGACTTTGTGTACGTGCACACACTTTGCATGCATGCGCGTGCCAAATGCACATTTGTGCAGGCATAGAGATATTTGCGCAGGTGCAGAAATGTTCTAACTCATCTCCTGCAAGCCTGCATGATCCCAGTCGCTTCAGCAGCTGCCGCGCAGCACTATTCTGTGCCGCACAAAGCAACTGCACTTCAAATTCTCCCATGAGCTGTTCAGAGCATCCAGTAGTGGGAGGTGCTTCAGTCTCTGCATGTCTAGGCTGGGCTTAATTTGTGGAACTCTCCTTCTCCTCCACGGGACTCCTCCCCAGCGTTCCCCAGTTTTGCTCAGCCTCATTGTGGATAGGCAGTGCTTTTTGTTCTTCCTTGGCCAAAACAGGAGTGTTACTCAGCAGGTTTGGATATAGTCCAATTCATTTTTTCAGGCTTTTAGCCTCCAAATCACTTTATGATCTCCCGATGTTAGCTCTCTCCATCTGGTCATTGGAGATCATTTGCATTTTTGGGCAGCGCTGTTTTGCGCACGAAGCGGCAGGCGGCTTTGGCATTGTTCCAAGCCCCCCCCCCATCTGCTTGTTCTACCCTCTGCCATTGTGATTCCACATTGCCTTTCTCTATATTGGCAAAAGCGGCGTGGGCATTTTTGTTCCCATCCGAGTCGTATCGTTGAGTTTTCCCCTCAGAATGCCATCTTGGTGTGGAAAGCAATAAGAATTCTTTCCACCCCTTCCCCCGCCGTTCCTTTTAGCCACAAAGAGAAGCCGTCGGAGGCATTTCCCCACACGGAGGGAGTTTGTTGCTGGGAAGCAGGCGCACACCAAAAATAACGGCCATTGTTTTTGCCTTTACTTAAAAAAAAAAACTGCGTGGCCGCGCTATTTGTAACTCAAGCTGTGTGAGGTAGTTTTCCTTCCCGATCAGAGTTTTCTCCTTCTGATAACCTAAGGAATTATTATTTCATTTTCTTATTAGATTTGAGGCCATCCGTGTATTATTGTTGGCTTAACCCTCACAGCCTTACCTAGCGGCACAACAGCAAGCACCCAGGCCCATGTCCTCCTGTGCAGGGAAGCTGTTGAAGGCCTCTCTTTATTATCTTGGCCTTTCAGGCATTCTTAATTTGGCTGTTTGGATATTCACTCTATCAAGCTGTTTCTCTATTAATTTAGATATATTTATATTTATATCTATCTATCTATCTAGGTGACTTTCATTCACTCCAATAATAATAAGAACAAGAACAAGAACAAGAACAAGAACAATAACAATAATAATAATAATAATAATAATAATAATAATAATAATAATAATAATCGGTATTAATATCTTAATAAGGAAAGATATTATTACTGTGATACAACTCATATTATATATACATACATCTTAATTGAAAAAACAAAACAAGGGGATAAGATATTATAAGGGCAACCAGTCCCTTCTTGGATCAGGCCCCTGGGCGTGCCAACCACCTCAACAGTATTGCTTTGAATAGCAAGCATACTGCATCTCTTTCAATTCAAAATGGCAGACGGTAGTAGCTCTCAACCCTCAACATCAAGGGTCAAAGGTAAATCTCAGCACAAATCCAAGAAGACAAAAGGTCATTCTAAAGCTTCAGAAAAGGATGCCAACATGTGCCATAAAGCATTAGAAAAGCAAATAGATAGGTGTGCAAGGGAGGCACACAGGGCCTCACAGGACGTTCTGCCCCCCAGTCCAATGCCGTCTACCTCTTCTCATCCTTCTCCTCCCCTAGATCTCCCCCTCTCATCCAGACACAGCTTGGTTTCCCAGAGCCAACAGGCCCAGTTACCTGGAACACAGACCACATGAAGGGCTCCTGAAGCTACATTCACTCCAATGGCTGCTGGTCTTCGACAGGACGACATTCTTCCAGAGGAAGTTCCAGAGAGAATGAAGGCATGGATGGAGCTGGCAATCCGCCAGGGAATTGCAGCAGGTCTTCAACATGCAGTTCTGACCAGGGAACACCCGGTAACCACTGACTATGATTCTCAATCTCTAACGTCATTGACCAGATCGGAGCAACACTATACCCAGGTACAGTTTCAGGGGTACATGCCCCTCCAGGGGCTGCAGGAGGAGGAGGAGGAGACGGCAGAAGAAGTGGATCACATTGATCAAATAGAACAGATTGGGTCAGGATCAATACATGACAGTGACCCTGCCCTGTCAGAAGCAGACCCCCTAGAAAGTGGGATGTCTGAGGATGAGGGCCTTATTCCTGATAAACCAGTATTTTCAGGCTTATTCCGCCCACAACTATTCAGATCACTTTTGTTTAAGGCAAAAAACATTGCACTCCTGAACAAGTCGGCCCCTTGTACCACTCCAACTCCTTCAGAAGTGGAACCAGAAGATCTAATTTTCAACCAGTCGAGGCAGATGTGATTCCAATTCCTCACATGTTTTCAGACCTGGTACAGAAACAGTGGGCATCTGCCACGGTGTACCCTGCCCCCATGGGATATGACAGGAAATATTTTAATTTGGCCCCTGATTTCTCAAAATTGTTGAATACTCCCGAGGTAGACGAACCTATAGTGGGATTAGCGTCCTCGTCCTCCATTCTCAGTGAAGCGCTGGAGGCATTAAAGCCGGAGGAAAAACAAGCCAAGCTTGCCCTACGCAGGGCCCATCAGTCTGATGTGTGGGCCATCAGAGCGGCCACGGCCGCTTCCTTCTTTACCCGTGCTTCTCTCAGGTGGCTCCGTCTCTTACAGGAGCATGTCCCTAATTCCAACATTAGAGCACACCAAGATATTGCAAAACTTATAGCAGCCGCTGAATTCTCAGCTGACGCAACTTATCATGCGGTCAAGTTTTCAGCCAGGGCCATTACCTCACAGGTCACAGCACGATGCTTACTATGTTTAAAACATTGGCAAGCGGACATTAAGCACAAATGCAAGCTGGCTTCATCTCCTATTGTGGGAGACAGACTCTTTGGCCCTGCCCTCGACCCGCTGCTAATCGAAACCCGAAACAAAAAGAAAATTCTACCTTCCCTTTTTTTGGAAGTCAGATTCAAGAAACCTTCAGTCCTTTTGGAGGGGATCCTTTCAGCCCTTTTATTAGGGATTCTTCTGACCCAGATACCAGATCCCCCCATCTTTCAGACCAGGGCAGCAGCCAGAGAGGTCTGACTTCGGGGATAGGAACAGAAGGGGTGGCCAATCCAAGAGATCCTTTTGAGGAGCAGGAAATAGGTCTTTCTGGCATCCAAGATTACTCCCCAGATCCGGATCCCATTGGCAGACGCCTTAAATTATTTGCAGACCAATGGGACTCCTCAACGTCTGATTCCTGGGTCAGAGACATGATCAGATTTGGTCTTGCACTGGAGTTTCAATCCACTCCCCCAGACTTTTTCATGTCATGCCCTGTTTCCAGAGATCCGGTTTAACGTAATCTTATGGAAACAGCTATCCATCATCTACTGGACATACGAGCCATCCAACCAGTAGCTACCAATCAATGAGGGCGAGGTTTCTATTCACATCTTTTTGTTGTTCCCAAAAGTTCGGGGGGGTGGAGAGCAATATTGGATCTGAAACGTCTCAACCGTTTCTTCGTATATTGCAAGTTTAAAATGCATACCCTGCAATCTATCTTACTTTGCATCAGAAAGAATGATGTACTTATGTCCATAGATCTGACGGAGGCGTACCTACATATTGCTGTTCGGCCTTCCCACTATAAATTTCTGAGATTCTGTTATAAAAACCACCATTTCGAATATGTGGCCCTTCCTTTCGGACTAGCTTCTGCCCTCAGAACCTTCACGAAGGTTCTCGCAGCTCTATCTGCTCATCTCCATGATATCCCCATATGACTCCAGTGTTATCTTGATGACATCTTGATTTTGTCATCTTCCTATCATTAAGCAGTCAGAGATACTCAGAACACATTATAATCCCTACAACAACACGGGTTCTCAATAAATTGGAAAAAGAGTCATTTAACACCATCGACTCAGTTAACCCATCTGAGGGCAGTCATAGATATGGTGGAAGGCAAAGTTTACCTGTCACCAGATAGACTAAATAGCATTCAGCACTTAGTTAAGGAGATCAGGGTCTTAAGAGGGTGTCCCTAGCAGAACTATCAAAATTGTTAGGCAAGATGATCTCATGTATCTCTATCATCCCTTGGGCCCGACTCCACACTAGATTCCTCCAGTGGTTCCTGCTCCCGAACCAGCGCTTCGGCCGAAGCAACTCCAAATACAAGGTCAGGGTACCATCAAAGGACCTCATATCTCTCCTCTGGTAGACCAGACTGGTCATCAACAGAGGCTGCCTCTTCAAAGAGCCACACAGCCTTACCATCACCACCTATGCCAGCCTGTTTGGATGGGGAGCGCACGTTCAATCCCTCACATCCCAAGGCCGCTGGTCCGCCATAGAACAGTCATGCAGCATAAACTGGCTGGAGCTTCGAGCAGTACACCTGGCTCTCCGCAGCTTCCTTCCACAGCTACACAATCAGCATATACTAATATTGACTGACAACTTAATAGCCAAAGTTCACATAAACAAACAGGGGGGCACACAGTCGAAACATCTCATGCGGGAAGCGGAGTGCTTGTGTCGTTGGGCGGAGAGCAACCTACTTTCCATCAGAGCAGAGCACATTTCGGGCCTGTCGAATACACAGGCAGACTGGCTAAGCAGGGCCATGATCGATCAATCGGAGTGGCGCCTCCATCCAACCCTGTTTCAAGAGGCAGTCAGGACATTTGGACAGCCAGTGGTGGACCTGTTCGCTTCCCCCCTCAACACTCAGCTCCCGAGATTTTTTTCCAGGTATCCCTCGCAAGGAGCGGAGAACTTCAATTCACTCCACTGTCATTGGCCCCCGGGACTTCTGTATACATTCCTGCCATTTCCACTGCTTCCCAAGGTCATCCAGAAACTGCTAGACAAGAGGGCGGAGCTGCTTCTAGTAGCTCCTTACTGGCCCAGACAGCCATGGTTTGCAGACCTCTGCAGTCTATCCATAGCAACACCATGGAGAATTCCACCAGATAGGGTCTTGCTAACCCAGGGACCCCTTCAACATCTGGACCCTCAATGGTTGCACCTGACCGTCTGGAGGTTGAGCAGAGTCATCTGAAGAGTGAAAAGTTTTCCAACAAAGTTATTGCCACCATCCAAGCCACCAGATCCCCCTCAACAATTCACATTTACAATGCCACATGGTCCAGTTTCTGCAAATGGTGTACCAAGTCTCAAACTGATCCCATCTCTCCATCTGTGGCTCAAATCCTAGAGTTCTTGCAAGAGGGACTTGACAAGGGATTATCACCTAATACGTTGAAAAGACAGGCGGCGGCTTTGGCATCAGTTCTCACTTGTGAAGGTCTACTATCTCTTTCCCATCATCCACGCATACGGAGTTTCCTTCAAGGAGCCACAAATTTACGCTCTCCAGCGGTACACCATTATCCCACCTGGAACCTTAACAGGGTCCTCGTCACACTCAGGGCCCTTTTGAACCCTTGAAATCATCAAGTCTCCAATTTCTGGCGTATAAAGTAGTTTTCCTTGTAGCGATCACTTCTGCTCATCGTATTTCAGAACTTGCAGCTTTGTCTATCAGACAAGATCTTTTCCATTCTGACTGGGTGGTCCTTTGTCCTGATCCTATGTTTATTCCCAAAATTAACTCGGTTTTTCATAGGGCACAAGAGCTGATACTTCCTAATTTTTGTCCCAGACCATCCCAAGGGTTGGAACTACAATGGCACAGGGTTGATGTGAGGCGAGCATTGCAAATATATATTAACTGCACAGCAACTTTCAGAAAAACAGAAGCCTTATTTGTGTCATTTCAGCCCAACACTCAGGGATGCAAGGTCTCATCTTCTACAATAGGCCATTGGCTATGGGCCGCGATAGTGAAAATGTATCAGACTCAATCACTGCAGGTGCCCAGGGGCATAACAGCTCATTCAACAAGGAGCGCTGCAACATCGGCAATGTGGGCCACACAGGCACCAATAACTGAAATTTGTCAAGCTGCAACCTGGGCCTTTCCATTGCCATTCATTAGGCATTATAAAATAAATGTGTTTGCATCCGCTGAGGCCTCCTTTGGCAGAAGAGTTCTGCAACAGGTCCACAGGGACCAGGAGGGGTTTCCAAGCCAGACGGAGTCCCTCCTGTAAGACAGGCCAAGCTTTGGTATGTCCCACTACTGGATGCTCTGAACAGCTCATGGGAGAAAGGGCGTTGGTACTTACCTGACACGCCAGTTCTCTTTGAGCTGTGAAGAGCATCCAGCCCCACCCTTTTCCATCTGGTGGGGTCCTGTTTCGGCCAACGAATNAGTTCTCTTTGAGCTGTGAAGAGCATCCAGCCCCACCCTTTTCCATCTGGTGGGGTCCTGTTTCGGCCAACGAATTGTTAGGGCATTGAGGATGAGGGCATTTATTTCTCTCGTTTTCGTGTTTTCGCTCGGGAGGAGTCCCATGGAGGAGGAGGAGCGTTCCACAAATTAAGCCCAGCCTAAACATGCAGAAACTGAAGCACCTCCCACTACTGGATGCTCTTCACAGCTCAAAGAGAACGGGCGTGTCAGGTAAGTACCAATGCCCTTTCAGTGGATAAAGGGGAGCCCAGGCGGGCGGGTGAGCCCAACAGCAGAGCCATTAGAGTAGCAGAGAGAACCAGTTCAGCCTCCACTGCTCATCGCTCCTACCGGCTCTCCAGAACCAGGCAGAACTGGTCAAATACTACCACTGCTGTAGAGGTTTTAGAATTCTCCTGCCATGATGCAAAAGTACATAATTTTTTGAAGACACACTTGATCACTGTGTAGTATTTCGGGCCACATTCCCCAAAGTAATGGATAGGGCCAGGACAAAAAGTAACTAAATTTATTTCTTATTATAACAATTGTCCTTTAGTCACATATGCAGTAATTCATCCACTCTGTCTTATTAATTGACCAATGCAATCAAATATATTATGATTGAAGGACTTAGTACCACCAATTCAAAGTTATTCCCAAGTTATGTTTATGTTCACACATAGATAATATTGTATTTCTTCTCCCGACTATCACCACCACCAGATGAAAGTGGGAAACCACCAGCAATTGTTCCCATAATACATGGCCTGAATGGGGAAATACTGGCTGGAGAAGATGCTCATGAAGGTAGTTGGGAACCTATATAGGAGTTCATAGGCTAAAATTAGCACTTTGATCTGCATACTTCGCTCTGTGTAGATGTAGTTCCATTGAGGACTACATGTTGAGTTTGGTTGGTCAGCCAGTTATGAATCGATCTCTTGATGGTTTTTTCCAGAAACCCTTTGTTAGACAATGTGAGCCATACAGGACTGAAATTTCATAACTGTGGTGGATTTCACCATTTTTTATCAACTGAATTTTCTGAGTAGACTTCTAGGACAGTCTCAGGTAGAATGCACTGCAGTAGTTTTCTCAGTAACCTTGATTATAGATGTATACATGCATGGATAGTGGTTGGCTTGTCTGAACAAGAATGGGCTTGATCTGAAAAAAAAGAATCAAATCCCCTTTGAGATGAGCTTTATGGATATGACCATACATTTTTCACATGTGACAGAATCAGTTTGCAACATCCTTCTTGGGCAGGGGTGGGCGAGAGAACTGGGAAGAGAACATGAGAAACTGGGAATGTTGTGTAGGGCTGAACTAATACATTGAACTGAATTCTGCTCTATATTAATTTTATCATTTTATAAAAAGCAGTGAGTTATATGATTTTGATTACAATGAATTAGCCACTCATACATGCATATACGTAAAAAAATAGCGGTTGTATTGCATACACTTCTTTAAAATAAAAATAAAATAAAAGCACTGCAGGTGTATTGCATGTATTAGCATACACTTCTTTACATTTGATTACTAATTTCTGATTGACCTCATATGGGCTGCACAGGAGAGCTAAAGAACCAAGTGTGGCCTGAAGGCCATAGTCTACTATGCTGGTATAACTAGAAAATATGTCATCCAAGGTTTAAACTTTAACCAGACCTTATCCTGGTTAATCCAGACAAGGCAGATAAATGCTATCCACTACTTGTAGGCTTCATAAGAAAGGCAGTTTGCAATTAGGAGATAAACAGAACAAATTAGAAACTGAATCAGATTTTTCTTTCAATATTCTTTAAAAGAACCTGGCAGGAGAGTTGTAAATTTTAACATTGCAAATTATGTATAATTAGTAGCCTCACTTTAAGTGACACAGTTTATCACTTGATTATCTCATCCTATTTCTATTTGATTAAACTATGTTTCTGTCAAAAACTAGGATCTCATATCTACTGTCTTACTCAATTATCTACATTGGTCATTACTACTACAACTTACAAAAACCAATTAAAGTAAATACCAAGGTGTTTCCTGGTTCTTATCACCTACAATATACATTCTGTATATTTTTAACAACAGCTACTATTAAGAGACATGCTTCTGTAATGCTACTTACTTAAAATATGTACTCTACTAGTCAAGTAAGCATTGTCTTTTACAGAAGGATAAACTGAAGTTTCAACCACCCTGATTAAATATTTGCTCAAAGATCTATTTTCATAGAACAGATACTGGAGCACTTCCAGATCCACAAATATTTTCGTTTGAGAAGTTCCTGCTTCTTTTTTTTTAAATAAAGTTTTATTTAGATTTTCAGACACCACATTAAAAACAAAAATCTCTTTTTGGTGGACAACAT
>BHEV01008169.1:0-40180 GCA_004319985.1 Emydocephalus ijimae
CTACTTTGTCCGTACATAGTTGACACTTATTTTTTTTAACTTTGAGGCCAGAGTCTTTAAATTTCTGGAGAACCAACCTCAAGCGCTCCCTTAGTATTTCTCTAGTCGGAGCAGCAATTAAAACATCATCAAAATACGGTACAACTCCTTTTATCCCCTGTAATAGTCTCTCCATCAAGCTCTGAAAAATTCCCGGGGTCACGCTAATTCTGAATTGGAATCGGTTGCATTTAAATGCACCTCGGTGCGTAACAATCGTTTGTGCCTCTGCCGTTTTTTTTATCTACAGGCAGTTGTTGGTACGCCTGTGCTAAATCCAGTTTAGCGAAGACTTTTCCACCCCCCAGGGAATGGAGAAGGTGTTGTACCACCAGTACCGGGAAAGCGTTCTGCTGAAGGGCATGATTCAGGGTGGCTTGGTAGTCCCCACAAATTCTTAACGATCCATCTGGCTTGATGGGTGTTACGATTGGGGTTTCCCAGGGAGCGTGGTCGGTTGGTTCTAACACACCCTGGGCTATTAATTTATCAAGCTGCTCGTCAATCTTTGGTCTAAGGGCAAATGGAACTTGATGAGGCTTAAGGCGGATGGGAGCTACTTTGGGGTTAAGGTTAAATGATATCGGGGTCCCCTTGTACTCGCCTAATTTATCTGCAAAGACATCCTGGAACTCCCGTACGAGGGCCTCTTCCCAGTCGTTGCTGTTGGTTCGGTGAATGCCGGCTACTTCAATTCCAAGTGGAGCGAACCATTGGAGGCCTAACAAACTAGGCCGATCCCTGTTGACTACAGTTAGTGGTAGGGATGCAGTACGATTTTTAAATGAGACACGGACTTTGCTGGATGCAACGACTGGAATTTGATTTCCCTGATAGTCCTTGAGTATGATTCTTTGAAATCTGAGGTCTTGCCGCCGGATGGTGGGAATTAATTGTTGAAGGGTCTTCCAGGAAACCATCGAGAGGGACGATCCTGAATTGACTTCGATCAGGCAGGGCTGGTTTTTGATGGCAACCTTTACCCGAATCTTCTTGGCATCTAGTGATGAGGTGTGACCAATTGTAATGGTTTGGTGTGCCTCTTCTCGTTTCGTTGAATGGGCTAGTGGTTTGTTTCTGTAGGAGTGGTTGTTCCATTGGTGGTTCCAGGGTTCTCGATTTACAGGACGACTTCCTGTGGGTTGGCAGGTAGTTGGTCCCCCTCTGAGGTGGGCTGGATCCTTGCTTGCTTCTACAGACTCTTCCGATGTGGCCTCTTTTCCCGCAAATATCGCAGAGCGCATTGAGGAATTTGCAGTCTGATCGGGGGTGGTTTGCCCCACAACCAGCGCATTGGTACTGCAATCTCTGGTTACGTTGATGGCATTGGTCTCGTTCAGACCGGAGCCGGTTGACTTCTTCTTCATCACTATCTGATGACGCTTCGAGGTCCTCGTGGTGGGCTGTCGTTTCCAGTCCCCCCAGGCGAGGTGAGGTTTCGCCGGCGAGTTGGCGGAGTGGGGCGTGGGTGTGGCGCATTCGGGCAGCCGACTTCCTGGTTGCTTCTGCTGCAGTAGCGTCGGCGATGGCATCTGCAAGGCTGATGTCGCCTTTCACCATCAGCTTACTCTGCACATGTGGTGCTTCTAGTCCCGGAATTATTCGGTCTCTCAGGGCTTCTTCGAGGTCGGCGAACCCGCAGAGGCCTCCCAAATTCTGGAGATCCGCAATGAAATCTGCAATGCTTTCTCCCTTCCGCTGATCTCTCTGGTAAAATTCATGCCTTCGAACAAGCGTTGGTACGGTTGGTGCATAGTGGGCCCGTAGAAGGGGCTCGAGGACGTCCCAGTCCATGGACTTCACCTCAGCCAGTTTAGCTAGTGCCTTGGCCATCTTAAACACGGTCGGCCCGCAGTGAGTTAGGAATACCGCTCGCTTTTTTCTGGTAGTGGCATCCTTCAATTTGTTGGTCTCCAGAAACATCTGGAATCGGTCCATATATGAGTCCCAGTCTTCTTGTGCCGGATCGAATGGAGTGGGTGGTATGACACTGCTGGACATGGTTCAGCCGTTGGTGCGTCTTCAGCCACATGCTCTGTTTAGTGCTCTGTAGTGCTCAGTCAGTTCTGACGTCTCCACATCCCATCCTCGTCGCCAGTGTTAGATTCTGCGCATGGGCGCAAGAAGTGGAGACGAGACGATGAACAGTGAACTTCAACTCTTTATTTAACATTGTGGAACAGAGCAAAAACTACGGCAGCAATAGCCCTTTTTATAGGCAAGCTGCTGATCAAGTAACCAATAAGAAATGGGAAGCGTTAGTTCCCTTAACCAATGAAAGAGGCCCGCTAATAGCCAATCAGATTCTCCTGAACGGACCAATCAGATGTCGCTATTATCGGCCAGTCAGAACCCTGCACTTTTCTAAAGGTTTTAATAATCTTTATTTAAGCACTTTTATTAATTCACAACACTTACTGTTTATACTTATATCTATTATCTTGTAATTGATTGACAAATCAAATAAATAGAAATAAATAAAATAATCTGAACCATGATACACAATGGCTTAGCCTTAGTTCATACATTGCACTCTGCTAAAATCAAATAAGCTACATTTTAACTTAGCATGTTGGGTGAAAGTACATTAATAGAAAGTAAATAATAGTAAGTAAATAAATGTTGATAAGATTTTATATCATTTCCTTAGGGGTTCTCGCTGAATCTTATTCACAAAGCATGTTCTTCCCCTAGTCTAAAATACCACATTTTAAAAGTGCTGTTTCCATCCAAGATTTACAAAATAATACTTCCATGATTTAATTAAACCCATAAAAAGAGCAACACCCTCCTACTTGTTTTATTCTTGTTGCCTCTGGCATATCTACAGTATGACTCAGACATGGTGCACTTTAGAAATGAATTACTTCTCTGTTCTTTGTGTTAATATTTTCCAACATCTTTATTCATCATTCCGCTGTTCTTTCATTCTCTTTGAATCATAAAATGCTCCTTTTTGTGTCCTGTGCTTTGGAGCTGCATTTACCTGAGGAAAAAAGTTGCTTACCAGCTGTATAAAACTTGTATATAAAAGATCATTTCATTGGGGGTCTGCCTATTTTCATACTCTTGGCCAAAATATCTATTCATTACTTCAAAAATGCAATATTTTGCAATCTCCAAAACATTCTAGTTCTGGAAAATAGCTCTCCTTCATAGTTGAATCACCAACTATTAATTTTTGTTCTTTTTTATCTAAGTATTCCCCACTAGCACATATCTCCAGAGTAAAATAGTATCATAGAACCATTCAATTTTGCCTGTTTTTAACTTGAAATACTCGAAGTTATACCTCTTGTACTAACCATTTAACTAGCCCAGGAATGGTCAGTCATGAGCATGTGTGAACTTCAACTACCAGAATTCCCCAAACCTACATGACGATTTCAATGAGGAGCAGATATTTCTTATTAATCCCCACTAAAGTACCTTCAGAAAATCAGATCTAAGAGTAGAAGAAGATGAAATTATGGCTTCATTTGTTGTCATAGATTCAGAACAAACAAAAGAATCCACGGCAGAAATACTGCACAGCATACCCAACTTAGCCAAATACAGATAACAGAATAGCATAGTTAAGCTCCCTCCCTCCTAGAAGAATGAAATATTTTCAGAAATGTTTAAAAAGGCAGGATAAAATATTTCCCCTAAAAGAGAAATAAAAATCTTAAGGGAGACAGAAACTTAGAGCCCCAGCTCCCTCTCCCCCAGCAGGTATTTTGTGCCCATTAAGAAAGACTGGGCCATCCTACCTACAAAACAAAAAACCTTCAGCTCCAGGGTGATGGGATTAAGACATGACCCTTCAGGACATAATAGGATTAACCCATTATCATCTAGCAGCAAAGTTCACCACATTGCATAATCTCCTAAAGACATTACATCAGCTGGCAAACTTCAACCAAACTTGACTCAGACAAACATGACCCCACATTGCACCATGGAGTCTGAAAACAGCCAATAGAATACATGTTCTTGCACAGGAACAGGAAGTCCAAGAGAAGGTATAAGAGCCACTCACTCTTAACTCCATGTGGTCAGCTGCCCATAACTATCCATGTCCTTCTGGTTCATCAATAAATTGACCCTCTTTCCAATCAATCTCCAGCCTCCATTTTGTCTCGAGTGACTTTCTCCTGGTTTGGAACTGGACCTGGATATTGCTTCCAACAAGAGGTAGAAGGGATCTTCTATTCAAACCCCCTGCTCAAGCAGGAATCTAAAGATAAAGCCAGAAACTTTTCTTTGGGGTTTAATGGAAAAAGACTTCAGAAACAAATTTGGAACTTTGATGTCATATATGTTGACGGCAGCAAGATGCACAAAAATGGAAGGACATTTTGATCTCCACAATGGACAAATGGCTGCAAAAGTGGATGGAATTAGCTAGAGATGGCTAAATTGACTGCTCTGCTCAAAGAAAAAAATATAAATACTTTTATTTCTACTTGGAAACCTCTTCTGGACTTTTTGCTTCTGGACTTTGTGCTGAAACTTTGATTTTGGGCTTTACTGATTAGATGGGTGTGTTGTTATAGAAATGGCTACTTTATACTATTATGTAAACATGAAAAGTTGAGGTTTGAGGTTACTGTTTTATTCTACTGCAGCAGAGAGAGTTGGAAGTCAATGCCTTTTTTCTTTTTTCCTTTCTTTTCTACACTCCTCTTTTCTACGCTCCCTTATTTTTCCATTTGCTTTTGTGTTTTTGTATATTATATTTTAATCAATAAAAACTGTAAAAAATGCAGGAAACCCTGTACCTTTTTAGACAAAACATTGTCCAATCTCTTCTTAAAAGCCTCCCATGTTGGAGTACCCACAAACATCTGCAGGGAAAACCACAAAAGATTTTTATGGACCCTGAAGGACATGGCATATTCAAATCTGGAGTTTTACCCACTCTTGAGCTAAAAATACGGGGTCAGGACGTCTACATTGGGTTTTGTCAAAAGGTCAGATGAGAAGCTGATTGCTATTTCACTGGCTATTCCAGGTTAATTTCAAAGCATTCCATCTTGTCCCCTCCTGAGGATATCAAAGTTTGGAACTCACAAAGCAAATGAAAAAAAAATGGCAGGAAATGTTGTTTTGGGTGGATCTGAAAGACATCCACAGGGCAGCTCTTCACGATCAGCACAAGAATTTTTTCCAACAATGTGAATTATGTCTGCACCTTGCGAGAAGTTTCAGCACTCTTGTGTCTCATTTCAGCACCGAGAAGCAATAATTTATGTGGAAGAGTTAGACATCCTGATTGTGGATTTCGGTTAAAAAATAAGAAAAAAGATAATTAGTGATTACTTGCAGCCCACAAGAGGTTGGCAGGTTTACAAAGGGCAGGCATAAATAAAACAAATTATTTAAATGGTGTGGAGGCAGAGAGGAAGCTTTTCTTTCTAATTTGGCACTTTTAAAAATGATGTTCTTGGTAAAATGCCTGCTAAAGCACTTCTTCATGAAAAAAAAACATAGCAAACATATTGCTGTCATTCACATCTGACATAAAGATTGAGGACCCAAGAAAAACATGGGGAAAAAATGGCTGCTGAGAACTTCATCTTTTGATGCATAATGTTCCCAGCCAGCAAATGGTCATATGATGCTGTCATTGAGGACAGTGGAATAGGATTTCTGGCACATGCTAATTGTTTGGTGGGATCAGGAGTTCTAGGAGAGCTTTGCAGATAGGTTAAATTAGAAACTAGAATTAATTTGTAGATAAGTTGAATAAGTCTCTAATAATCCACTTTTCTTTTGCCTCCCATTGAAAATCAGACAGTACTTACACTGCTACCCGCCCCCCTCAAAAATAAATCAGAAAATACAATTGTGGGGTCTTCATGGCTTCCAACCCACTGATCAGATAGACCAGAGGTGGTATTCAGCCAGTTCTGACAGAAAGAGAGAGAAAGAGAGAAAGAAAGACTTCTGCTGCTTCTGTTGCTTTCCTTGCATGAAGCCAAAAGTCTCTTTTTCTCTCTCCCCGAGAACGGAGCTGGAGACGGTATCCTGCAATCCAAAATAAAGAATGATCAAGGGGAATTTTCCTGCAGACTTTTTTTGGGGATTTTCCTGGGGTCTCTGGTCCCCAGGATTTAAAATTATGAGTTTGGTGGTCCCTGAGGTCCAAAAGGTTGTCGAACTTGGGTCTGAATCATTTCAAACAAAATGTGTGCCTTGAATTTCAACTCCATTGTGCCACTCCTTTCAGTCTTCTCTTCTGAAAGTGACAGTTGAGTCAGGCATTGACAGACTCAAATATTCTTAACCATCTTTACTTTGCAGGCTTTTTAAAGTGTGTGTTGAATTAGAAGCTGCAACGGGGAGGAAAACAGTCACTTTTAAAACAGGGGTCTTCAAACTTGACAGCTTTAAGACTTGTGGACTTCAACTCCCAGAATTCCTCCTCCACTCATGTTAGCTCAGGAATTCTGGGGATTGAAGTCCACAAGTCTTAAACTGGCCAAGTTTGAAGACCCTTGCTTTAAACAGTCACTTTAAACTTCAGCTTTAAGAAAAATGCCACTTATAATTAGCACCTCATCTGTTCCCAGCTACAGGATTTTCTGAAAAATAAAACTCTTGATTTAAGATGCACTAACTGATTGCCTTGTTTTTGCCCTTATAGAAAGCAGATGCATGCTGGAAAAGCCACATTAAAAGTACTCTTTGAAGGATATAAGACTTAAAACAGGCAAAGGAAACTTATCTGGCTCAGATTGGCACAGTAAATATATAAAAAAACAAATCACAGAGCTGTTCTGATCATTTCAACCTTTTTTTTTTGTTTTATTTTGCATTACAAGTGGTCCTTGACTTACGACAACAATTGAGCCCCAAATTTCTGTTGTTAAGTGAGACATTTGGGACTGGCAGCTAGTGTGCTTGTTAAAATAAGGTAATTTAGGGTTAGAACTTTGGAATATAGGATTGAACTTATTTTAATATTGTAAGCCTCCTGGGAAGGACTAATGCAACGATTATTTATTTGTTTGTTTGTCAAACATGTACAAGATAACAACATAAACATAAAGAGGTATCAACATAAACAAGAGCAAAAGGAGTAAATATGGGTAAATGGGGACAGTAAGATAGGGACGGTGTGCTTATGCACGCCCCATTTAAGGACCTCTTAGGAATGGGATGAGGTCCAGATTGCATCTACCCCCAGCACAAATAGCAAGGATGAGCAAGGATAAGTTGGTGCAGTGTTAGAAATGTCATCAGATACCTGGATCATATTACCATATGTGGTGGACGTGTGTGGAAGCCAAAAGATACTGGACTAAAATTCATACATGGCTGGAAAAAATGACAAGACCACATATAGATTGAAGCCAGATATTTTTTTATTGGGTATCTTGCCAGAAGGATGCAGTAGATAATTGACATATTTGATTATTAATATTTTAACAGCAGCTAGAATTGTATTTGCTTAAAACTGGAAAAGTGAAAAATCCCTGATAGAAGAAAAGGTGATTAAAAAAAATAATGGAATGTGCAGAAATGAGTAGATTGACATTGGCAATTCGAGAGCAAGAAGAAAAAGAATATTATAAAATATAGGATTTATTTTATTAATGGCTAGATAAGAAAACAGAGAAATAAAATATACTATAATATAGATATAATATAATAATAAAGGTGATACATGGTAATGATATGTTATATTTGTTTATTGTGAAATGAATGATATGAAGTAGACATTGTAAAAGTTGAGATTTGCTTAAAAAGGATGATATGAACTTACAATCAAAGTTTAATAATGGTTTGATAGCAATATAATATGTTATGGATAGCTGACTTACATAATATGAATTTTAATTTTACGTGTTCATGCATAGGGGACATGGGGGGGCACGCATTGCCTTCTGGGTGCTGGCACGCAGGAGCCCAAAAAGGTTAGCCACCACTGCCCTAAAGGGTCACCTTGTAAGGAAGATGGGCAACATAAAAATTTAACACATACATATACATATACCAGGTGTGGTAGTCCTTGACTTATGACCACAATGCAGCCCAAAATTTCTGTTGGTAAGCAAGACAGTGGTTAAGTGAATTTTGCTCCCATTTTACGACCTTTCTTGCCAGAGTTTGTAAGTGAATCACTGCAGTTGTTAAGTTAGTCACATGGTTGTTAAGTGAATCTGGCTTCCCCATTAATTTGTCATAAGGTCACAAAAGGGGATCATGTGACACTGCGACCATCATAAATATGAGCCAAGTGTCTGAATTCTGATGATGTGACCACGGGGATGCTGC
Organism: Emydocephalus ijimae; assembly: GCA_004319985.1. NCBI lineage: Eukaryota > Metazoa > Chordata > Lepidosauria > Squamata > Elapidae > Emydocephalus > Emydocephalus ijimae. The sequence continues at coordinate 8,305 of BHEV01008169.1, forward strand.
AACAGTTCTAAGTGTGAAAAATGGTCATAAGTCACCCTTTTCAGTGCTGTAGTAACTCTGAACGGTCACTAAACAAATGACTGTAAGCGTCATGCCCTTGTTGGAATCCGATTCTGAGGGGGAGATTGAGGAGCTGACAGGGAGTGGGAGTGTGGATCCGGTGGCTACGGAAGAAACGGGGGAAGGGCTGGGCATTCAGAGGAAGACCCAGGGTCACCCCCTCTTCATCCTAGGGTATGCAGGGAGGAAGGGAGAAGGGAGCAACCTGGCTTATGGGAGAAAAAAAGGCCCTGATCCCTTTCATTAGTTGCAGCTGGGAGAACAGGCTATAAGAAGGGCGTTTGCAAACAGCACCTTGCTGGAAGCAAAGCATGCATTATCTTTGTCGAGGCTTATCTGGGTTTTGGCGTCCTCCGAACTGTGGCTGCTGCATTATCTTTTGGAAGACTGCAATTTATTATCTTGGCCTGTCGTGTTAATTACTTCAGCGTGGTTTGTGTTGTTGTTTTTATTTCTAATTATCTTAGTTTGGGTTCACACTGCATTTCTTTCCTTCATAGGCTGTTTTTGGAAGAGTTTGATCTCCAGCCAAGGATAACTGGACATTGGGGGCCAAGTTGGAGGCACTAAAGGGAATTTATCTACTTTGGTGACTTTGTTATTTTTGTGCCACGCCCTGGGTCATCACAGTAAGTCAAAGATTACTTGTAGTATATTATTCCTGAGAATGCAACAACTACATTGGAAATAATCAGTAAAGATTGAAAGTGACAGCATAAGAAAAGAACATTTGATTTTTCTTTTCTTTTCTTTTAAAAACCTATTTCGAAGCAGAATGGAGCAATAGCCTGAGTCAGCTGGAAAAAATTTGTCTGCGTGGATCACCGAACACCAACTGAACTTTTTACTCATCCATCATTCCTTCTCCCAGTCATGTTCAGGAATGACTGTCAATTCTGAGGAAAATATTTGCAAACGTTCTACTTGTTGTGTTTTTCAAGCTTGGCCTCTTTAAGACATGTGGACTTCAACTCCCAGAATTCCCCAGCCAGTAGGCTGGGGAATTCTGGGAGGTTGTCCACAGTCTTAAAGCAACCAAACTTGAGAAACAATGTTCTACTACTGCATGATAGAATAGGCCTGATGCACTGGGAATAGAATAGGCCTGATGCACTAGATAGATAGGCCTGATGCACTGGGAGCTGGATGACCATGAAAGATTTGGCAATTCAGGATTAATCTTGTTCATCACAGAACTGGACCAGCTTTAGCTAGCTGACTGACTGACAAGAACATTATATGGTTTCACATCCCTTATTATAACCAAATTTGTACTTTCAGATAGAATGTTGTGCAACATAGTTCTTTTGCACACACACATGTTCTTTTGCACACATTTTCCTGATTTGGTCAGATACTGTAAAACAGATGGTTCCTTCTTCTGTTATTATAAAAGTTCATTGATACCAGAATCTGCTGAGATGTTCCACCCATTCAGTCTCATTTGATCAATGTTTATTCTCTGTCTCTCTTTTTTGTTTGATCTAGTTAATTTCCTTCACATGAACAACCCAGTAATCTACAGGTTTTCATTTGTCTCTTGTACCTGGGAAAGATGCATACAGTAACTGAATTCTTCCTTTCTTTTCATTCTTTTTCTTCTTCTCCTTCTCCTCCCACTCCTCCTCCTTCTTTGTCTTCTTCATCTCCTCCTCCTCCTCTCTCCCCTTCCCCTTCTCTTCTTCTTCTCCTTGTCCTCCTTCTCCTTCTTCTTCCTCTTCCCCTCCCTCTCCTTCTCCTTCTCTTCCTCCTCCTCATCTTCCTCCTTTTCTTCCTCTTCTCCTCCTCCCTCCCCTTCCTCTTCCTCCTCTTTTCCTTCTTCCTCTTCCTCCTCTTCTTCCTCTTTGTCTTCCTCCTTTTCTTCTTCTTTTCCTTCCTCTTATTTTTATAAACAACTTTTTATACATAATTGTAGAAATAAAGCATCCAAATTTTGATCACATGGCCATGGGGATGCCCAAACAATTGTGTGAAAAACAGTCATAAGTCACTTTTTTCAGTGCCATTGTAACTTTGAACGGCCATTAAATGAACTGTTTTAAGTTGAGGACTACCTATACCTTTTCCCCTAGGTTGTTCTTGGATATGTGTGTGTGTGTGTGTGTGTGTGTGTGTGTGTGAGAGAGAGAGAGAGAGAGAGAGAGAGAGAGAGAGAGAGAGAAAGAGAGAGAGAAAGAGAGAAGGTCTGTAAATTCCGTGGGCGCACATGCTATTATTTTTCTGTTTCCTGCCTCAAAAGGGCAGAAAAACCAAACCACCAATTTTCAGCAATTGTGATGGGAAGCAATCCAGTATTTGAGCAAAGGGGGGAAAAAAAGAGCTTCCCATCCTTAGGAAGGATAGGAAGCTAATATGCAGCTCAGGGCTTTCGGTTGTCTAAAGGACAGAAAAGCACTTTCAATAAAGAACAAAAATGAAGAACAAAAAAGAGAATCAAACTGACTACAGTTTTTCGTGGGGGGTGAAGTATACAATGACACAAGAAACTCATTTCCATCAGTTTTATGAGATGTTCAAGAGAAAAACTACTTCATCTGTCGTTTCTCATTTATTCTTTCCAGGGCAGGGTTTAATTTATCCCGGGGTTGGGCTTTGGATACAAACCACAGAGGTGCAGTGAGCAGTTTAACCCTGGTAGGTTATACAGGCCTCATGGAAAAAAAAAAACCCCTCCCAATTTCACCAATTCCTGTTATTACTAAAAAAGAAACATTAAACCAAACCCCTTTTATGCAATGCCCTTGTAAAATGGACTAAAAGAGAATGGACGCTCTTGCCAAACTTAAACATACATTGTGTACCAAGAAGATTTTTTTTAAAGTATATTTAATTTTTTTCTAGTCACTTATTTTTAAAAAAAAATTGAAGGGAATTTGGAATAATCATCATACTTTGAATATGTTTTGTGATTTGGGAATTCTCCTTGGTTGAATATCATTGGACCAAGTTCAGGACTAAGGGGCTGGTTCCTTGTGTTGGAAGTTAAAACCCACCCCTCCCCTAGGGAAATGAAATATTTTAGGATAGATTAAAAAGGCATTTATTTCCCCTAAAAGAGGAGTAGAAACTCACAGAGGCAGAAACTCAACCCCTCCCTCACCTTTGTTAATGGGCCATTAAGGCCCGGGGCAGTCTATTCTACATAACAAAGATCTACCTCCTTCAGGCAGAGCCATAATAGGAATTGCCCAAAGGCCTTTCATTACATCGTCACCCAGCAAGAGTCAACCAAGCCTGGGACTCAAAAGACAACCTACCCCTGCATGGCCCCATGGGAGTCTGACAACCAATCAAAACACAAGTTCAAATTCAAAGCCCAACAGAAGGCATAAAACCCAGGCACCCTCAGCATCTCTGCCCTTTTTCTTCGCCCAAGAGTTCCAAGGCATGTGATCCTGTCCACCATGAAACCATCTTTCCAAAAAGCCTCCATGTTTCCAGTGTCTTTTTTCCCACTTGGAACTGAACCCAGAAGGATAATTCTTCCAACACTTGTCAGGCAAAGATAGGCAAGGTTTTGATGACTGGTAGACTTGTCCCAAAAACTGTGACAACATGTTGTAGGTGCTCACACAAAACGGTTGAATGTTACTCATCTGAAACTAAAGAAAGGCAACTGGGCATCAGGCTCAACTCCATGTACACTGCTCAAAAAAATAAAGGGAACATTTAAACAACACAATGTAACTCCAAGTCAATCACACTTCTGTGAAATCAAACTGTCCACTTAGGTAGCAACACTGATTGACAATCAATTTCACATGCTGTTGTGCAAATGGAATAGACAACAGGTGGAAAGCAGAGGCAGTTAGTAAGACAACCCCAATAAAGGAGTGGTTCTGCAGGTGGTGACCACAGACTACTTCTCAGTTCCTATGCTTTCTGGCTGATGGTTTGGTCACTTTTGAATGCTGGCGGTGCTTTCACTCTAGTGGTAGCATGAGACGGAGTCTACAACCCACCACACAAGTGGTTCAGGTAGTGCAGCTCATCCAGGATGGCACATCAATGCGAGCTGTGGCAAGAAGGTTTGCTGTGTCTGTCACTATAGTGTCCAGAGCATGGAGGCACTACCAGGAGACAGGCCAGTACCTCAGGAGACGTGGAGGAGGCCATCGGAGGGCAACAACCCAGCATCAGGACCGCTACCTCCGCCTTTGTGCAAGGAGGGACAGGAGGAGCACTGCCAGAGCCCTGCAAAATGACCTCCAGCGGGCCACAAATGTGCATGTGGCTGCTCAAACGGTCAGAAACAGACTCCATGAGGGCGTTATGAGGGCCCAACGTCCACAAGTAGGGGTTGTACTTACAGCCCAACACCATGCAGGACATTTGGCATTTGCCAGAGAACACCAAGATTGGCAAATTCGCCAATGGCGCCCTGTACTCTTCACAGATGAAAGCAGGTTCACACTGAGCACATGTGACAGACGTGACAGGGTCTGAAGACGCCGTGGAGAACGTTCTGCTGCCTGCAACATCCTCCAGTGTGACTAGTTTGGCAGTGGGTCAGTAATGGTGTGGGGTGGCATTTCTTTAGGGGGCTGCACAGCCCTCCATGTGCTCGCCAGAGGTAGCCTGACTGCCATTAGGTACCAAGAGAAGATCCTCAGACCCCTTGTGAGACCATATGCTGGTGCGGTTGGCTCTGGGTTCCTCCTAATGCACGACAATGCTAGACTTCATGTGGCTGGAGTGTGTCAGCAGTTCCTGCAAGATGAAGGCATTGATGCTATGGACTGGCCCGCCTGTTCCCCAGACCTGAATCCAGTTGAGCACATCTGCACTGGTAGCCCCCTATTGTTTTTATTTCTGTAAAATGCCAATGCAGTGTGCTCCTTCCGACAACAACCTCCCCCAAAATGCATACATTCCCAGTGCTAATACAGAAATTGCTGCTGCATTATAACAAATGCCAGTAACTTAGAGATAACTTGGATCTTTCTTCCTAAATAAATCACTGAATTATTAAGCTGCCTTCCACCAGGACATCATTATGACAACTCACAATTTAAAATTGTATTAACATAGAACCAAACTCTCCCTTGTGCTACAATCACCTAATAAGGTTGAAATATGTTCGGCTTCTTTAACCTTCACAAATAGCACACTGTACAAGCTATTTTTCAAACCAGCCTCCATCTCTATGATGGCAATAGCTTTTCCCTCCATCAATCCAAAGCTGTTAAAAGTAATAAAAATCCAACTTTGATCTCCTACTAGCTTTTTAACTTTAATTTAAGAAAACCTGGCTTTCTCACGATGGAAGAAGTGGATTGTTAAATTTTGCATCCTTTCTGCCATTTAAAAGATTTTCCTTTCCAAGCGTGAGGGAATCAGTGGAGAATCAATACAAATGTTCAGTACATCTATTTGACCAACTACTAACATGCTGTGGGGAAAAAACCATAGCTTGTGCTCAGTTTGCTAGAAAGCCAATATTTCCTACCTAATATAGAGAAGAAAGAAGACAGAAAAAGGAGGAAATAGGTTTTTTTTTTTAAAAAAAAAACCATTTAACTCTATTTTAGGACATCTACAGTAGGGTTTCTGTATTAGTTGCTTCTGAAGTGTGGAAAAACCCTGCTAAAGATTTACAGCTATGTTCAAAAAGAGTTATTTTTAAAAAGCTTTTTCAAATTTATTTTAATATCTTTATTTTTGCAACAAATCCATATTCCACCTTAAAAGATGAAACTTCAAAAGTTAAAGATACAAATTAAAAATACAAGCTAAGAAGGAAAAGAAAATATAAACCCTATTTTACACTTATCAATAGCCACTGAATTTTATCAATGAATTTACTAGTGGTAGTCCTTGACTTACAACAGTTTGTTGAGCGACCGTTTGAAGTTACAATGGCACTGAAAAAAGTGACTTATGACCATTTTTCATACTTATGACCATTGTAGCCTGCCCAGGGTGACATGATTAAAATTCATATGGTTGGTAATTGACTCATATTTATGACGGTTGCAGTGTCCCAGGGTCATGTGATCACTTTGGGTGGCCTTCTGACAAGCAAAGTCAACGGGGAAGCCATTCACTTAACAACTGTGTTACTAACTTAACTGCAGTGATTCACTTAACAATGGTGGCAAGATAGGTTGTAAAATGGGGCAAAACTCAGTTAACAAATGTTTCACTTAGCAACATAAAATTTGGGCTCAATTGTCAAGAACTATCCCCATACAGTGTGATTTTCCAAATAAACCAGGGATGGGATGCTACCAGTTTGGCCCGGTTCTATAGAACCAGTAGCTCTGAAGTGCAACAGACACCGAACCAGTTCGCTGTGACAATCTTTTGATCATCAGTTTGGCCCACCCGTCTGCCTGGGCTCTTGGCTGTCCTTTATTTCCTGCTTTTTCAACCTCAGCACGGCACAGCTGAGGTTGAAAAAGCAGGAAAGAAGATTTTCAAATGCTGTGCACCTTCGCGCAGCGCTTCTTAGCTGTCTGGGCAGCGCAGCGGATGTTTTTTTTCCCAAATGCTGTAACATGCGCGCGCAGCAAAACACACTCTTACCAAACCAGTAGTAACGCCGGTTGAATCCCACCCCTGAAGTACACTGTATACAATGTCAAACTTGATTTCATTGAGGGCCGCATCAGGGTTGTGTTTGACTTTGGGAGGGGAGATGGGTGTGGCTGGGGTGGATGTGGCCATTTTGTTTTTAGTTTGTTTTGCTAGCCCTCTGCCAGTGCAAACAGACCTTGGGGGGGTTGCACTGTCCCCCGGCTCCATTTTCGGCCACAGTGGCTTCCTGCATCCCTCTGCCAGAAAAAATGGAGACTGGGGGACTTCACACAGCCGCTCTGAGCTCCATTTTGGTTGGCAGAGGGCTTCAGGAGGCCATCGCAGCCAAAAATGGAGCCTGGGAGGGCCGTGTTGAACTCTGTTTTCACCGACAGAGGCCGGTCCTTCACTGTTTTTAGGCGATCCCGCAAGCCAGATCTAAAGACCCCGCAGGCCACATCCCACTGGCCTTGAGTTTGACACCCCTGTTCTAGAGTCTGAAAATTGGACATGGCTGAACAGAAGAAGAAAAATCAACAGTAAAAGAACAAGCAGACAAGAACTATTCTGCAGAAGAGCACTTGGTAGAACAGCCGCGAAGGCATTGGAAAAGGTATTCAAATGCCATGATCTGTCTAATACCTACAAAGATCAGAATGGTGCAAGGCACAACATTTCCTGTGACACTCTAGGAAAGCAAAATCAGGATTTTGAAAAAGCAGTACAGAAAGAGTTTCTATTTTATTTTGGACATTGGTATTGTAAAGGATTTGTAAAATACCATGAATAATTAAGAAAACAAGCGCATGAATCAGAGATGTTTCAACACCTGGACCCCTTAATTCTCCAAAATTGTTCGTTCCAATTCTTCTATATAACTAACTTTCATTTCACTTTCCAATTCTTCACAAAATTGAATTGGTTTCCATTCAAGTGCTGCATCTTTTAAAGATCCTAAAAATGTCGCTATCTTACAGGTTGCTAATGAATATTGGTGATGCTATTTCATTAACACATATGCCAAACATACAGAATTGCCAAACAAATATTGAAAGTGGACTAAGTCATATTCAATACGCAATCTGTCCATGTTTTTGCAACAGCCCTGAAAATCAACCGGTCCAAAGTCTTGATCCCCATCTCTACTAAACAATTTTGAACACCAGGGTTCATTGTGTGTGGGTTCTTCATTACCAGATTTGGAAGAAAAGAACATGCTTTAGAGTCAGTTCTCATCACTTGGTGAAAGAGGAACTGAGTCATTTGCACATTTGAAGCAATTCTCTTATAAAAAGCGGTGGCTGGCTGGTTTAAAACATTTCAAAGAATTGACCTGATGTGACAAAAATTTGTGTCAATGCTTAGTCAGGAATACATGAAATTATCTCTCTTTCTCTTGAAACAATCTCATTGCAAAAGAATGTTGCTCATTCCAAAATTTAGTTTAAAATCAGCTGCCTTAATAACAGATGGAATGGGAATTTCTATGTGTTGGTTGACAGAAAGAGAGAGACAAGTCCAAGAATATGACTATTGTCTATTAATGCTACTGACCCACTCCCAAACCTAATGTTCTCCAGCTGTGTTAAAATCATAATTCCTTCTTTCACCATGCCAGCTGGAAAGCATAGGGGTTGTAGTCAAAACGAATTTGGACCATACCAAGTTCCTGAAGGTTAAAAGAGACATACAATGCAATTTCCCAAATAAACCATATAAAGTTCACGCATGCTCCTGGCATATCTCTCAGTAAGTACACAATAACAGAATTGGAAGGGACCTTGGAGGTCTTCTAATCCAGCCCCCTGCTCTGGCAGGAAACCCTATATTATTTCAGACACATGGTTATACGATTTCTACTTAAAAACTTCCAATGATGGAACGCTGCATCACCCTATGTAGAAAGTCAAGATCTTTTGTTTCGGTCATTGATCAAGCAGTAAGTAGGTAAAAAATTGTAGAATTAGGTTAGCCTCCTATTCACTGAAGTAAATTCCATGGAGATAGGTAGGAGGTGCAAAAGTGGTAAAAAGCTGTAAAAGATGTAACAACACTATGTTCATTTAATTTAGTCTTTTCTCCCATGCCATCATTGCTGAACATCGAATTTCCACAGCACTGTCTTATGCTTCAAAATACTTACCAATGTAGTAGGCTATATTGCTATTTTCCTTCTCATTTTTCTCATTTCTCATCTTCTTATCTTTCCAACTATCTTCACCTATTGGTATCTTATGATTTCTCATTTGTTGTTTGTATCTTATGATTAATTATTGTAATTATGATTTATGACCTATGACCTATTACTTTGTTGTTTGTATGTACCCTGAGAGCTTATGCACCAGAGACGAATTCTTTCTGTGTCCAATCATACTTAGCTAACAAAGTATCCTATCCTAATTCTAATTCTATTCAACATCATCTTTCAATAATCCCTGGCAGGGTGGAATCTGGACAACTGAAAGGAGCTGAGTGTTTACTGGCCAGATGCCCTTCCTGTTGCTAATGTGGGGTTATATTTGGCAGATATAATCTCAACGTGCCCAGAGAGAGAAACATCTGCCTCTACCTAGGATCGAACTCACAGCCTCCTGATTCTGAGATGAGAGCTCCACCCCTAGCCAACCACACTATTCTATTCTATTCTATTCTATTCTATTCTATTCTATTCTATTCTATTCTATTCTATTCTATTCTATTCTATTCTGTTCTGTTCTGTTCTGTTCTGTTCTGTTCTGTTCTGTTCTGCCAGCAGTGTGCAACAGCCACCCAAAAAGCCAACACAATCCTAGGTTGCATTAACAGAGGGATAGCATCAAGAACCCATGAAGTATCAGGATCACTTTATACTGGACTGGCAACAGCACACTTGGAATGCCTCGTGGTTGCCTACAACTAGAAGTTTTTGGGGATCTAACATTTTTCTCAAAACAGTGCTGGGCTGTTGTTTCCCAAATTCTACCCCTTTCATACATGTATGTGTACAATATGGGCAGAATTTGCAGCAAAAAGATGTAAGATTGTTTTCATCATCTGAATACCCCACAGATGCCTCTGTACAGGGATACCTACCTATATTTCCCTGAAACTAATACCGGGTCTTATATTCTTTTGGGCCGCAAAATAAGCATCAGGGATTATTTTCAGGGGGTGTCTTATCCCCATATATAGGAGGCCCAAATCTTCTGCTTGCTCAGGGTTGGGGAGGAGGCTACAAGGTGGTGGTGGAGCTTTCCCACACGCCTCACACTGGATTACCTCAGGGCCCCTGCAGCCAGACCATTCACGCCTGACAGCTGCCTCGCCTCGCGGCATTGGTACACCGCTTGGTCTCTGAGGTAAGCCAGTGCGGGATCTGTGGGACAGGTCTACCCCCCTGCCTCAGCTCGTGGCCACAGCATCACGAAATATCAGATGGAATGGGCGGCTGAGTGGGCTCTTAAGTAGGGCTTACTTTTGGGGGGTGTAGGGCTTATATTGGGCACACATGTAAAACCATGCTAGGTCTTATTTTGGGGATAGGTCTCATTTTCAGGAAAACAAGGATATTGCCTGGAACAAAACAGGTAAGATAGAGATCACAACAGCACAGTCAAAAAGCTGCACTTTTGTACGTGCCTGACAAATCAATTCACCTACAAAATACTTAAGACTTGGATCATGCTGACTTGGATTCGTGCATCATATTTTCTGAAATGTGAAGCTATTTAAGTAATGAGTCCCTAAGGTCTATTATTTCATTTACTGGCTGACAAGCGGGCAGCTCTGGTTGTTTGGCAGCAAACAACATTCAGTATGATATGGTATTGCAAAATGCATTTCCCAATGCTTCCAAAAATAAAATGGAATTGAGAATTCAGAAACAGCTCTCCTCTTTCCAATGTTGTCCCTGGTGGCATCAGATTTTTCGCCCCCACTGACATATCCTGGCTTCTTTCATTTTCATATCTTAAAGTAGAAAAATTTGTGAGAAGTTGGCCAATGAGCGGAGATCATAAGAATTATTTGGAAAACATCTCAAGAACTTCCAGCGAGCCTATTCTTAGACCACTCAGAGGTCTAATGTAGTTCTGAGGAGGTCCTGGCTGTCTCAAAACACAGGATTAGCTAAAAACAGTTTTGAGGAAGTGAGTACTCATTGAGTGTTGAATTCGTTCTCTTTACTCCCAAAATACAACAGGCATGGATTCAAGCATCTTTAGTATGATCCAAAATAGGAACTGTGAGGATATGAGTCTATAAAAGTGCATGGATCCCAAGGATCGGAACAAATTATATCGGACCAGGGGTGGGATTCTACCAGTTTGCACCTATTCACTAGAACTGGTTGTTAACCTTCTAAGCAGTTTGGAGAACCAGTCGTTAGAAGAAATTACTGGCCTAATCCTGTAAGAAAGGCAGGAAGGAAACATTCTGGTGTTACTTACAGAAACTGCCTCTCCCTTAACCCTTATTACATTCTTGGTAGGACTAGACTTCCTATTTCAGGATCTTCTCTGGAGTTTCTTTTCCCCTCCTTTGCTGGTACTTTGCTTGTGTGGAGTGGCCATTCAAAGTTACAATGGCACTGAAAAAAGTGACTTATGACTGTTCTTCAACCTTACGATTGTTGCAGCATCCCCACAGTTATGAGAGGCCAGGCAAAGAGATGCGTGCCTCAATGTGAGTGATATTGAGTTGGCCACACCCAGCCAATAACATGACCACCAAATCATGTCCACCCAGTCACATGACCATCAAGCCACGCTCACCACCCAAGCCACGCCCACAGAACCGGTTGTTAAAAATTTTGAATCCCACCTGTGCGTAGGACTCTTTAAAGTCAAGACATGATTGGATTATTTGTGAATTGTTGAATAAGCCCCACTTGGAATGGTTCCCTACAGAATTACCTCTAGATGAATGGGGGCCTTGGAGGTCTTCTAGCCCAACCCCGTGCTCAAGCAGGAGACCCTATACTATTTCAGACAAATGGCTGTCCAATCTCTTCTTGAAAGCCTCTAGTGATGGAACACCTACAATTTCTGGAGGTTGTTCCACTGATTAATTATTTTCACTGTTAGGAAGTTTCTCCTTAGTTCTAGGTTGCTTCTCTCCTTGTTTAATTTCCATCCATTGTTTCTCGTCCTGCCCTCAGGTGCTTTGGAGAATAATTTGACCCCCTCTTTTTTGTGGCAGCCCCTCAAATATTGAAACACTGTTATCATGTCCCCACCAGTCCTTCTTTTCACTAGACTAGACCTACCCATGTTCCACCATGTACCAATTCCCATGCTGCACCAAGCCATAAACTATGATTTACAAACCACAAGGACTAGATTCACAGAATGATTTAAACCTAAAACCACACATACTGTGTCATGAGGTAGGCCACCAAATACTTAAGATCTCAGGCTATGCCCAGAGTCCTTTGAAATAGATATATCAGCCTACTAACGCTATACCGATGCTTCGCTACGAAACTATGTGATTGGGCTTAGTTTTTGGAGAGGAAAATAAGGGGCGAAAAATTATGCCTCTGCCTACCAGCATCCATTGGTATTCATCTGGCTAGCATCCTGTCAGTGTGTGCGAGAGTTGAGAGCTTTTTGGAACCTGAAACAGTATTTGCTGGGTGAGCAAGGAGACAGTAAGGAGTCTGGCCGTGGCTTTGCTCAACTGTTCTGTACTTAAGCTGCTTGGTGCTGTGAAACTAAAACTGAAATGAAACTCCTTTCCTCTGCTTGTGTTTTGCATTTGGGACAGATTTCTTTTCAGGTGGGGAGGGGGAGTAGAACTCCTTAGCATCAGAGCGTGTTAGTAATAATATAGGAAATACTAATGCTGTGATGGTCATTTGGAAAGATCCTTTCTTAGTGAGCACCTAGAAGCCAAGAGGAACATACATGCCAAGTTTCAAGTTTGTAGGCTTTACGGTTCTGGACATTTTGTGATGATGCATGAGTGATATTTCGCTTTTATACACACATAGATATAGCAACCATGAGTATTTAATTGTGAAATCTTCTGAGTCCCTGCTGGCAGTGCAATTCTTTATCTCTTCACATTAATACAGATTCTCTGTTCCTGTAACATTAAGCAACCCTAGACAACATCCAATTGCCAGACATCCCTATCTTTGATATGCTTGTTCTCTCTGCAACAAATGATTGCCAGAAACTCTCCCAGGTTGCATCTCACAGCAGGTGGTAGACATCTTGGCTGATCTCCAAAAATGAATCATGATTGACCTAGGATGGGAGACCACAAGGAAATAGAGGAAGTCCTCAACTTACGAACATGATTGGGGGCCAGAATTTCCGTCGCTAAGCAATGCAGTTGAGTCATGCCTGACATTATGACCTTTTTTTGCTAAGATTGCTAAGCAAATCACTGCAGTTTTTTAAGTGAATCATGTGGTCATTGAGTGAATCCAGCTGTCCTCCCCACCCAATTGACTTTACTTGATATAAGCCAGCTGGGAAGGACAAAAATGGTGACTATAGGTAGAGGTGGTATTCAGCCAGTTCTGACAGGTTCTGGAGAACCGGTAACAGAAATTTTGAGTAGTTGGGAGAACCGGCAAATCCCATCTCTGATTGGCCCCATCCCCATCTATTCTCTGCCTCCCGAGTCCCAGCTGATTGGCTGGGTCTTCTTTGGTTGCCCTGCACAGGAGAACGGAGCTGGAAAGCAGGTTAGTGGGGTGGGGAGGGAATGGGGATTTTGCAGTAACCTTCCCTTGGAACAGGGTAGGAATGTAGATTTTACAGCATCCTTCCCCTGCCACGCCCACCAAGCCACACCACGCCTACCAAGTCACACCCACAGAACTGGTAGTAAAAATTTTTGAACACCACCACTGATTATAGGACCCTGGGATGCTGCAACCATCATAAATACTTGCAGGTTGCCAAGCGCCTGAATTTTGATTGTGTAATCAGTGGGGATGCTATGACAGTTGTGACGTGAGGACCGATCGTAATGTAAGTCACTTTTTTTCAGGGCCACCGTTACTTGTGAGGGCCATTGAATGAATTATTGTAAGTTGAGGGTTACCTGAATCTGAACTAAATTTCAGCTGTTTAAAAAAAGAGAGAGAATCTTGACATTACCAAAAAAAAAATATCAAAGAGTTTTTCACACAATCACCTGAAACTTTCATTCAAAAAGACACTTTTTATTCTGTAGGTATGAATCAAGAATATGCTTTTCTTTCATACTGCCTCAAACCTGCATGGCTTCACCAATGGTAAAGATCGGGCTAGCTCTATATATCAGTTAGGAAGCAAAATGTGTCCTGAACTGCATTAATTGATCTTATTTATTGATCTTATTTATTGATCATATTTATGTATTCATTTATTTATTTATGTCCCACCCTTATTATTTTTTAAAAAATAACTTAAAGCGGTGAACATATCCAACAAACATTCCTCCTCCTATTTTCCCTACAACAACTCTATGAGGTGGATTGGGCTGAGAGAGAGAGAGAGAGAGTCCACCAACCTGCTTTCATTGCTAAGGCGGGAGTAGAACTCATCTTCTCCGGATGATTGGCCCAAAGCCATCCAGCTGACTTTCATGCCCTAAGGTGGGATCAGAACACCATTAGTTCCTGGTGATTGGGTCATCCAGCTGGCTTCCACACCCAAGGCGGGACTTGAATTCACTGTCTCCCCCTTTCTTAAAACCATTTGATCAAACTGTTTTACAGACCGAGTCAGCACTATCATGTTCAAGACATAGTAAATATATATTAAACAATTTTCCTTTCATTCCTGAATAATTAAAAACAAGCACATAATTATTAAGTTCAGTGTAGAGAGGGATTATGGAACATTAAGTTAAGTTGCATTAACAGAAGAATACAATCAAGATCAAGTGTGGTACTAATATACCACTCTATAAAGCCTTTGCTAGACCACACCTAGAATACTGCATCCAGTTTTGGTCACCACACTATTAAAAAGATGTTGAGACTCTGGAAAGAATGCAGACAAGAACAACCAAAATGATGAGGGGACTGGAGGCTAAAACATACGATGAACTGTTTCAGGAACTGGGCATGGCTAGTCTAGGGAAGAGAAGGACCAGGGGAGACATGATAGCAGTTTTCCAATATTTGAGGGACTGCCACAGAGAGGAAGGATTCAAGCTATTTTCCAAAGCACCTGAAGGCCAGACAAGGAGTAATGGATGGAAACTGATTAAGGAGAGATTCAACCTAGAAACTAGGAGAAATTTTCTGACAGCAAGAACAAACAACCAATGGAACAGAAGTTGCCTTCAGAAGTTGTGGGTACTTTGGGATTTCCGGTTTGAGCTTCTTCGGTGACAGACCGAAACCTCGTCTCTGTGAGGCTTTGATCCGTGCTCGCCGCTGGAGCGCCCTGAGCCAGCTGGTTTCAGGGCTAAGCCATCCCGTAGAAGTGGTGAAGAAGGGGGAGACTGCCTGCAGGGTTGAGGAGAGCCACATCTCTCCTCCCCAGCTGGCCTTTACTCCCTTTCCCGAAGGCGGTTGTAGCGGTGGTCAGAAATGGCCACCACAAAGAAGAACTCGACCGGAAAAGAATGTGTAGGAGGAAGATAAGAAGAGAAAGTTTTGGTTGACCGGGTCAAACAGCAAAAGCAACAAATAAGATACCCTGGAATTGAAACTATTAAAAAAAACAATAACATTGTTCCCTAAGAAAATTTTTAAGCTGCGAAGGAGAGAGAAAAGGGAAAAGATTTGGGGTTTTTTTTCTCCTTTTCCTGACAACTAAGAGACTTAAGCAAGAAATTGGAAAAAAAATCCACTTTGACATTAATAGGCATTTAATGCTGAAAATAAAAAGTCAAAGAGATAATAAAGATTTCTGGATAATCAAAAGCTTTTGAAAACAGGAAAGGAGGACAAAGAATAAAAGGGCAGGATCTGGAAGGGAGGAGACTGCCTGGAATTAAAAAGAACTTACAGCAAAATCTCAACAAGACTTCCAAAAGATACATTTTAACTGAAATATCACAACAAAAACCCCAGGAAGAGAAAGTGGAAAAAATAAATAAGAAGAAATAACTTGGGACTATTTGGATTACTTGATGATTTCTGGATTTTTGGTTATTGTATTTGAATGACTAAAATCAATTGGGAGGTTGTTTAAAACTGTTTAAAATGGCTCCACTTTTAGAAAAACTGAAAATGGAACTTAAAAAGTACAAAGAAGATGCACAAGAAGGGAGAAGTTCTTTTGGCTTCGTTTTTCATTTTTTAGAAATGGAGATTTGGAATTATGAGAAACAACAAGAAATGCCTGCAGAACAAGAAGATTGTACAAAGAAGAAGCCATCTTTAACGAACAAGTAATCTTAGGTGGGGAAAAAAAGGAAAGGGGAGAAAGAGAATGGAAAGTTTAAGATTGGGAAAAACAACTCCCCCCCCCCAAAATAGAGTGAAAAATAAGTATAAAATCAGAAAGCAACAGAAGAGTGAAATGCAGAAGAGAGAATTAGAAGTAGAGAGACAAGGGGGTAAAAAGGGGAGGGAGAAGATGAAAGGGAAGAAAGAAAGGAAAAGAAGTTATAAAGGACAGAAACAAAATATAGAGAAACAGGGCCTATTTAAAGATAATGGGTGAAAATTTAATGGAAAAAGGGATTCTGCAAAGGTACATAAGATAGTATTGTTATATTAGAAACAGAAATAATTTTAGAAAATATGAAACAATGTATGATTAAAATGTTTGATAAAATAGCTATCGTAATTCAGTGGAATGCTTGTCAATAAATAAATGTAACAAAATGAATATTTAATGATTTACAAAACCTATGTGAAGAGAAAAAAGGGAAAAATTAATTATGGAGATTATATGTGTCTTAAAGGAAGTATGATATTTAATTGAAAAGAAGTGTTAAAGATGTTAAGATTTTAATGATTATTAATGATAGAACTGAATCGGAATTGAATGAGGGTTTATAATTACATATATTTATAAACTTTTTTAAAGAATATAGTGTATATTATAAGAATGTACCAAGCAGAATTCGATTGGAAGTTATGTATTATGTATTATATTGAACATCATAACCTTAAGGTATATATTCAAGTTTAAATAAGAGTTGAATGGATGTAATTAAAAGATATAAAGGTGTCATACTCCAATTAGTAACTACAGAAAATTTGTTTAATGAGAAAAGATAATATGAAATTGAAGCAGAACGGACAAAGTATAAATATAATGATTTGAATTGAGATGAGATAATCAAAATAAAATTGAGAAAATTAAAAGAGGGGAGAAACTATATAGAAAAGAGAACACAAAAAAGACCATGAAATTAAGTTTTGTGTCTGTATAAAGAAGTTCAACCCAGGACCATGCTATTTTCAAAAAAGATGTTTTACTTGTATTTTGTATGTGTGAAAACCCAAACAAAACGTTATTAAAAAAAAAAAAAGAAGTTGTGGGAGCTTCATCACTTGAGACTTTCAAGAAGAGATTGGACTCCTACCTGTCAGAAATGCTGTAGGGTCTCCTGCTTGGGCAGGGGGTTGGACTAGATGACCTACAAGCTCCCTTCCAACTCTGTTAAATCTGTTAATCTGTTAAACAATTATGGTATTTTTTTTTCCTCCTTTTTATAAAAGAACCAAGAGATTTCCAGTTCCTAAAACGATACAAGTGTAACAATCCATTTTGAGCTGATTTGCTTATCAGTTTTTGGCAACTGTGGAAGTTGTTGATTTCTGGACAGAACTCTGAAATTAACTTCTAGGAAAATGGGTTTCAGATTGGCTTGTTAAGCGCAAAGAACACACGGCCTTTAAAATCCATAAACTGCATCAGCCGAGAAAAATCTCCCGATAGAGGTTTGAACTGGCATGAAATCCAGAGTGCTTTCTGGCTGGTTTACACTTGTAATTAGCTATCTCTCCACCACCACACATACCCCCTAAGGATCTGAGTCATGCTTCAGTCTCCGATGAAATGCAAACACAGCTGTGTGGTTTTATTCCTGCCAAGATCTTCATGAGATTTTTTTTCCACATTACATAAGATTTAGCCGCTGTAACAGATAAGCTCAAAAATTTCTCCTTATTTCCAGGTTCAATCTCTCCTTGTTCAGTTTCCACCCATTATTCTTTGTCTGGCCTTTGGATGCTTTAGAAAATAGCTTGACCCCTTCCTCTCTGTGGCAGCCGCTCAAATATTGGAAGACTGCTATCTTGTCTCCCCTGGTCCTTCTCTTCACTAGACTAGCCATGCCCAGTTCCTGCAACTGTTCATTGTATGTTTTAGCCTACAATCTTGGTTGACTCCTGAGGCTTTCCTTGAGCCTCCAGGAGGCTGAAAACAGCCTCCCTGAGCCCTGAAGGCTTTCTGGAGGCTGGAAATGGGCCTGTTTCCAGCCTTCCAGAACTTCTGGAGGGCCTGTTTTTCACCCTCCCTGGGCTCCGGAGGCTTTCCTCAAGCCTCTGGGGAGGGCAAAAATGGCCTTCTCAGGTTCCAGAGGCTCTCTGGAGACTAGAAACGGGTCTGTTTCTGGCCTTCCAAAGCTTCCAGGAGGCCCGTTTTTCACCCTCCATGCAGGCCCTGCGCTTACTGTACCTGGGTGCAGTGGTTGGAATGCGGTAATGCAGGCTACTTCTGCTAATTGCTGACTGCCAGAAGTTTGGTAGTTCAATTCTCACCAGATTCAAGGTGGACTCAGCCTTCCATCCTTCCAAGGTTGGTAAAATGAGGACCCAGATTGTTGGAGGCAATATAGGCTGACTTTGTAAAACTGCTTAGAGAAGGCTGTAAAGCACCCTGAAGAGATATATAAGTCTAGGTACTATTGCAAAGGAGGGAGGGAGGGAGGGAGGGAGGGAGGGAGGGAGGGAGGAAGGAAGGAAGGAAGGAAGGAAGGAAGGAAGGAAGGAAGGAAGGAAGGAAGGAAGGAAGGAAGGAAGGAAGGAGCTGTGGTGGCACAGTAGTTAGAATGCAGCATTGCAAGCTAACTCTGCCTACTGCCAGAAGTTCGATCCTGACTGACTCAAAGTTGACTCAGCCTTCCATCCTTCCAAGGTCGGTAAAACGAGGAGCCAGATTGTTGGGGATAAGAGGCTGACTCTGTAAACTGCTTAGAGAGGGTTGTAAAGCAGTGTGAAGCAGTATATATAATTAAGTCTAAATGCTATTGCTATCTCCTTCACCTTTAACTAACTAAATTTGCACATGGCTATTCCAAATTTCCACATGCCAATAATTGCATGCAGCCATTACTTAATGCAGAGTTTTGAGGTCACTTCAGATTTCCATTTTTTTTTTAAAAAAATGAAAAGACCTGGATGCGATCATTCCATTCCAGTCTTTTAAACATCCTTTTTTTTTCCAGGCAGAAAAAAATGTATCCTGAATTAATGGAAGTCTTGTCCTGCCTTTCACATCCCACCTCCAAATGCCCGAAAAGAAACGACATTACAGGTAATTTGATCCATTTTTTAAAATTGCATGATGAAGCCATTCTATGGACAGAAAAAAAAGCTGAGATGATCAAAAAAGATCCAGTATATCATTGGGAGCTATATTGAAAATGAATACTGCAGGTATAAGTGCATTCATCTATTAATGGTGCGGAAATTTTGCTTTTGATAGCCTATTAATCATAATAGCTTAGATCTTAAAATAACGTAAGAATGGAATTTTCCATCTTTTTCTCTGAACTTTTAGCTTCCTAGATTCCATCTCTCATTGATTTATTTGCCTGTACAGTGGTATAAAGGTTAAAAAAAACATGGGAAACTTGTTTTATTGAATTTTCTTAACTTAGTTTTATATCTAACCTCTTATGTGGATCACAGAATAGGCCCAATTCTGTGAGGCAGGCAATGTCTAAATTTGATAAGTAAATAAACTTATTAGAATGCAGACTTAGCAGGGTGTGGTGAATGTATGGTATCATTTCAGAATCTAAAAAAGGACCTCAAATTCTGGGTGTTCCTTTCAAATTAAAGATCTTAATTTCACTATAGAACTGGGCGGAATTATTTAGACTTCATCCATTCATTTATTTTATTGAATTTACAGCATATAGATGCCCATCTCACTTGCATGTCACTGTACAATAGGTGTGTCAAACTCGATTTCATTGAGGGCTGCATCAGGGCTGTGTTTGGCCTCGGGGGGGCCAGGCTAGGTGTGGCCAGCATGACGTCACTCATGTCGGGGGCACCTGTGGTGGCCTGAGAGCTCTACCAGTGAAAATAGGCTCCTGGGCCTCATTTTCGGCCACAACTGCCTCCCACAGCCCTCTGCCAGTGAAAACGGACCTGGGGGGGGGTGGTACCGTGTTTATGACCGTTCTTGTCACAGTCCCTCCATCTTTGTTTTTGTTAAGTATTGAGCATGGGTTGGAATAAATGGAGACAGCCTCTGAACGGTGAACTTCAGCTCTTTATTTGCATAGTGACTTCTAATTTAACAACAGTGAACTCTGCCTTATATAGGCAACCCTTGTAAGCTTTAACCAATAGCGAGCTAGGAACGCTAGCTCTTTCAACCAATAAGAACTCTCCGTTAAGGGCCAATCGGATTCCTCAGAACTGGCCAATCCGGTTTGGCCGCCTAACAGCCAATCAGAAGTGCAGGGCCAGAACACTGCACTTTACCTCAAGCTCACATTTTATTAACTTCATTGTATACACAACAGTTTTTGCTGGTCGAGGGCTGCATCAGGCTGTCCTGGAGCCTGGGACGGTCACGTGTTGCCCGCCCAAGCTCTGTTTTCGCTGGCAGAGACACTGCGGGATGATCCTTCGCTGTTTCCAGTGCAGCCCCGCAGGCCAGATCTAAGTACCCCATGGGCTGGATCCGGCCCGCAGGCCTTGAATTTGACACCCCTGCTCTACAACATAGATACCTCGAAATGTTCAACCATGGCAAACTGGATTAAATTTTTCTTTTTTTCACTTTTTACTATCTACTGAGCCACTCGACACTATTGGTGTCGTGCGTGTAGGTTTGGCAAAAACATTACAGTGGCACAATTGAGACCATTGTTGTTATCGTAGATCGGAGGTCTCCAAACTTGGCAACTTTAAGACTTGTGGACTTCAACTCCCAGAATTCTCCAGCTAGCATAGCTAACCCCTGTCGTAGATGCATACAGCACTAACAATCATAAAAAAGCATGGTTGCTGACAGTTACCAACACACATCCAGCTTCTGATAACAAACTCAAGATATATGTTTCGGTTCACAAATCATATCCCAAAGAATGACGCAAACTCAAAAGTTTCTACATCGAAAACAAGCACAAGAGCGTACTTCAGCAAAAAAAGTCCAGAGAGACAGTTTTCAAATTTAGGAGTATCCAAAGAGAGTCCATATCCTACCCTTTTTAGGGTAGGTAGGTCCAGGTAACCTGAAAAGAGCATTCAGAGAGAATCACAGGTAGGAAATTCAAATTGCCACCAACACCAATGATAAGAAACCATCTCTTTCATTTAGTCCTGACGATCAACTTGACTAATTGGCTGTGTCATTCTCCTTTGATTTAACCAGGTTTCTGGACATTTTTTCCCTTGTTCCAGAAGTGCTTTTGCAAAAGGCAACTGGATTTTGGGGGGCTTTTTCCTTGGAAACGTTTTGCTTCTCATCCAAGAAACTTCTTCGGTTCTGAACTGAAGAATTGAAGAAGTTTCTTGGATGAGAAGTTTTCAAGGAAAAAGCCAAGAAAGTCCAATTGCCTTTTGGAAAAGCAAAAATAATGTGGAGGATTGTGAATCTCCACATAGATTTCTTTCCTCCGACCACAATTGAGCCCAAAACTTCTGTTGCTAAGTGAGACACTTGTTAAGTAAATTTTGTCCCCTTTTATGACCTTTCTTGTCACAGTTGTTAAGCGAATCATTGTGGTCGCTAAGTTAGTAACATGGTTGTTCAGTGAATCTGGGCTTCCCCATTGACTTTGCTGGCCAGAAGGTCGCAAAAGAGGATCACTCAATCCCCGGGATACTGCAACCGTCATAAACATGAGTCAGTTGCCAAGCGTCTGAATTTTGATCATGTGACCATGGGGGATGCAGCAAATGTTGTAACAGAGGTGGCATTCAGCAGGTTCTGACCAGTTCTGGAGAACCGCTAGCGGAAATTTTGAAAAGGTCGGGGAACCAGCAAATACCACCTCTGACTGGCCCCGCCCCCCCCTCTATTCTCTGCTTCCCAAGTCCCAGCTGATTGGCTGGCTCTTCTTTGGTTGCCCTGCACAGGAGAACAGAGCTGGAAAGCAGGTTAGTGGAGTGGGGAGGGAATGCAGATTTTGCAGTAACCTTTCCCTGCCACGCTCACCAGGCCATGCCATGTCCACCAAGCCATGCCCACTAAGCCATGCAATGCCCGCCAAACCATGCCCACAGAACCAGTAGTAAAAAAATTTGAATCCCACCACTGGGTTGTAAGTGTGAAAAACAGTTCTTTCACTTTTCTCAGTGCCGTTGTAAGTTTGAATGGTAACTGAAGGAACTGTTGTAAGTCAAAGACTAACTGTATTCGTATTCTTGGTATTGGTTTCCTAGTCCAAATTACCATGAGGGCTCAAATCAAGACCTCGTAGTTGATTTGTTTTTGTCTACTACACCTGCAGGCAGTTCTCAACCATATGGTGGAAAAGTAGACAATGAAATACACAACAGTGTTTGGATAAGGAACACCTCTGAAGCTGAAGCCATACATTTTCTAAAACTGCTTTCAAATCCCCTTATTCATGGTAGCACCCAACGCAGACTGAAATATCACATAATCTCTAAAAGAAAACAGCGTGGATTTCCTGGCAGCCAGAACACGCTGTGTACTTTAGCACTGATTACATAGGCTTGCTATTTCTTCTAATAACCAGTACTTAGAAATATGAAGTGCATTTATGGGTTGACATACCGTACTGCTCATCCGTAATTCCCCGAAGTGAATTTACAAAGAAAACGAAAGGAAAGACAAACAATGGCTAGGGAGAGTGGGAAACACCATATAGAATTAAGGACAGCCTATGAAATATTTACTTTTGCACTTTGGAACAAAAATAAAAAAGTTGCATTGTGGAACAATGAACTTCAAATAACCGTATGTCTAATTGGTTTCACCTCCGCTTCTATTATTATTAAATGCAAGATAAGCACCTAAAACTGCTCGTCTGATCCTATACACAATTACTCTAACTAAAAGTAAGCCTTTTACACTCAAGTAAGTGGGGAGTTGGAATTAAGCCCGACTGAATTCAATAAAAAGGCATGTTTTAATATGTTCCTCATTCACAGTAATCTAGGATAAAGCAGAAATTATATACAGTTTATAAATACAGCCTTATTTGAAGACGGTTACCTGTCTAATGTAACTACAGTTTGCTCATGGCAAATAAGTTCCAAGTGAAAAAGAAAAGGAAGAGATTTATAAATGCCTTTAAATACAAAAGCTAGGTTAGGACTTCCATATAAAAGTACAATATATCTCTGATACAAGAAGATAAATAGGTTTTCCATGTCCAGTCATGTCCAACTCTAGGGGTGTTGCTCATCTCCATTTCTTAGCCAAGGGAGTCAACATTGATGCTTCCGTTGGTCAGGTGGCCAGCATGACTATACACCAAGATGCACGGAGTACTCTTACCTTCCTACCAAAGTGGCACCTATTTATCTACTTGCATTGGCATGCTTTTGAATTGCTAAGTGGATTAGAGCTGGAGCAAGGAACGGGAGCTTACCCCATTGTATAGTGCTTGGGTCTCAAACCTGAACTGTCAGCTTTCTAGCTGACAAGCTCAGCATCTTTAACTGCTGAGTCATTGTGCCCTCCTACTAAAAATATATATATGGAAGGTACTATTATGTTTCTTATGGGAACTGCATGAAAGATAAATCTTATATTTCATCTTCATCTGTTTTCTCTTTATTTTATCTGTATAATTGTAAATCTGGGCTAACGTATT
Source organism: Emydocephalus ijimae (assembly GCA_004319985.1). Classification (NCBI taxonomy): domain Eukaryota; kingdom Metazoa; phylum Chordata; class Lepidosauria; order Squamata; family Elapidae; genus Emydocephalus; species Emydocephalus ijimae. The sequence goes on from BHEV01008169.1 coordinate 31,804, forward strand.
GATCGGCTTAAAGTCATCCAGTAATTTTCCATGGCTGAAGCTAGCTTTGAACTTGGATCTCCATCATCCTAGTTCAGCATTTTAATCACTACACGGAAAGGAAGTACAGAACTAAAGCATCCATGATAAGACACAATATCTAAAGGGCAAAGTTCTTGGCTTTCATTTCCTTGAAAAGTTTGCATAAGGCTGTCTTTGAAGACACATGGAAAGCTTGAATTGATCCAAAATGCAGAGGCCTCTTTGCAAATAAGGGTAGCAGATTTAGCAGTGTTGCATCTGCACCGTGGTTGCTTCTTACAATCCTGGATTGTTTCTAGGTTGAATTAAAAGACTGGTTATCAACAATCACATCAACCAGATGTGTACAATGCAACATTTCCTGTCCAGATATGATCAACCTTGTGTGATCTTTGAATGTAGAATGCTGGGTTTTCATTCCACAGGAGGTAAGAAGGATGTGGGTGGATTTAATTGATTACATAAATAAATAAAATAAAAATCAAACTTCTACATGCTTTTGCAAAGCTTCCCAAGTTGAATAGGGTAGCAACAGACCAACATATCCTCTTCTGTTACTCTACAATCAGCGGAAAACAATCATCACGATCAGAGAGGATATATCTATAAGAACCAGTGTGGTGTACAAATAATTCTTAATTTAAAACCATTCATTTAGCGACTGCTCAAAGATACAATGACACTATTTTTTTTTTACTTATGACTGGGCTTCACACTTACAATTATGGTACATAATTTATTCCATGTCCCCTTGTCAGGAAAAAAATTAAAAAATCAAATGAAAGAATGTGAACAAAGAAGTCAATGTGATTTAGAAAAAGAAAAGAGAAATCCAGTCTTAAAATCTTATGGGATGTTAAAATACAGATGGACACCTGAAACACAAGACACCAAACATTACTTAAATTGAAAAGTAAAATGTGTGCTGCACACATTCCAGATTTTTACTGGACTAAACAAACAAACAAATAAATAAGAAACACCCCAAATATTGGAATTTCCAAACTGAAGTCAAAAAATTTGGGGTGAAGGAAACCAACTATACTAACAATAGTAATTGTTTAAAAGCTTTAAATTTACCACATTTTATATCCTTCTCTTTGCATTACAAAATTTACCTTGATTGGAACTTCTTACAAGCTACCACAATGCTTCCATAGTTTCTTTGATTAGAGGTCAAATCATTAGAAAGCATCCAATTTAAAAACTGTGATATTGATTGGAAGATTAGACAATATCATAATAATACAAGGAGTCCTTGACTTGTAGCCGTTCATTTAGTGACTGTTTGAAAAAGTAACTTATGGCTGTTTTTCATACTTACGACTATTGCAACATTCCCATGCTCACACAATCAAAATGTGGACACTTGGCAACTGCCTTTTATTTATGATTTTTGCAGTGTCCCTGGATCATGAAATACTCATAAAGTATCTCTTATGGTCTTTTTAGCGTTGCCAATAGAAAGGGAGGGGGGAGCAGTGCAGCAGCTTGCAAAACCGAAACTGCATTCCATAAATGTTTTCAAAGATAGCAACTAGGTGACCGAAGTTTTTGCCATGCAAAATTCTAACTGGAGAGAATGATTGATGACTCTTGGCTATGGATGTGTCCCATTGGAGAATATGAATTACAATACACCCAGAGGGGGTGGGGGAAAACCAGGGTCAAGGGTAACAACGAATGATGTGTCTCAGAGTCGGCTACACCCAGGCAGTGCCGGACAGTTTAATTCCCAATAAATCCTTTTTAACTTTTGGAAGTTTGGCTCGAGACTCATGATTTAAACGGGGGTAACTGCTGGACAATCCCATTTTGCGAACTTTTGAAAAGCGAAGTCAATGGAGAAGCCAGATTCAATTAACAACCACGTTAGTAACTTAACAACTGCATGATTCACATAACAACTGTGGCAGGAAAGGTAAAATGGGGGCAAAACTCACTAACTCTCTCCCTTAGCAACAGAAATTTTGGGACTCAGTTGTAGGTGTAAATAGAGAACTACCTGTACCTGTATATGCATTCACACCCAATACACAGAGGTGATTATGGATCCCAGATATTGAGAATCTGGTAGAATGCAGCCATGCAGAACTCACCACTTCCAAAGCTAGCATCAATATAATTCCTTGTAAATAAGTTAATCTCATACTATAGATTAAGGATCAACGCAATAAAAATGGAAAATTCCAGCAGTTATTGCTGCTCATATATCAAACTTCCAAGACCTTTGAAGCTGATATGATAAAAATAATTATCTAACATGAAAGTCTAGTGAATGGGTAAACATCCAGGTTTCCAACAAGCTAATATCATTAATAATCACTGATACAAACACTCACACATGAACAAAACTGGGAGAACAGAATCGAGAATGGCACCCATCTCTTTCTCTCTCATTCACACATACAAAGACATAGATTAATCTTCCCCAGAGCACTGCCTACACAGCAGAGGATATTCAGCAGGTTCTGACCAGTTCTGGAGAACTGGTAGTGGAAATTTTGAGTAGTTCGAAGAACCGGCAAATACCACCTCTGACTGGAGATTTTACCGTATCCTTCCCCTGCCACGCCCACCAAGCCACACCCACAGAACCGATAGTTAAAAAATTTGAATCCCAGCACTGCTACACAGCCTGTAACAGGGGCATCAAATTCGATCCCACTTCTGACTTTATGACTGTAACTTTGTCGCTTGTATCCTTACGATTTATATTGACTGTTTCCTAATATGATTTGATTGTTTATTAATACCCCATGACTATTATTAAGTGTTGTACCTGATGATTCTTGACTCTTGATGAATGTATCTTCTCTTTTATGTACGCTGAGAGCATTTGCACCAAGGCAAATTCCTTGTATGTCCAATCACACTTGGCCAATAAAAGAATTCTATTCTATTCTATCCTGTGGGAGGCCACGTCGGGATTTTGTTTGCCCTTGGGGGGCGTGGGGGGCGTGGGGGTTGTGGCCTGGTCATCGTGGCTGACTGGGTGGGCAGCAGGGCCAGGGCAGCAGGGGCTGGTCCCTCGTGGTCTCCAGGATGTCCCTGTGGGCCAACTCCGCAGCCTATTGCAGGCTGGATGAGACCCATGGGCCATAATTTTGGCACGTCTGGTCTATAAAATGTGTATGTAAACATGTATATGAGTATCTGTTACAGGTGTGCTCAGTCCCACTTTTTCCCTCTAGCCCTGTTATCAAAAATCCCAAATCAACTTCTCATAATATTCCTTTGCTCATATAATCACTGAGCCAAACTTTACCGCAATGTATAATTTACAGGTAATCCTTGACTTCCAACCACAATCGAGCTTCAAATTTCTGTTGCGAAGGGAAACGTTTGTTAAGTGAATTATGCCCCGTTTTATGAACTTTCTTGTCACAATTCTTAAGTTAATCCCTGTAGTTGTTAAGTTAGTAACCCAGTTGTTAAGTGAATGTGGTTTTCCTTGTCGACATTGCTTGTCAGAAGTTCACAAAAGGTGAACACTCTGGGTCAATGCAACCTTCGTAACTATGTACCAGTTGCCAAGCATCCAAATTTTGATTACATGGCCATAGGGATGTTTCAATGGTCATTAAGTGTGAAAAATGGTCATAAGTCACTATTTTCAGTGTCGCTGTATCTTTGAACGAACTGTTGTAATACTACCTGTATTCCCCACCCTGCAAGTCTTCAAGAGTCATTTTTCGCATAACTTGAATTTCAGATGCTGACAAATGAATTGACAAATGAAAAAGACCACACCTGATTAGAGAGCAAGAAGAAAAAGAATATTTTAAGAAATGGGATTTATGTTACCAATGGTTAGATAGAAAAGTAGGAAATTGAAGTATAGTTCAATAGCAATGATACGTTATAATTGATTATTGTAGAATGAATTATAATATGCATTAAAATAAGTAAGAATTGAGATTTGCTCTAAAGGATAATGTGGATTTGAAATTAAAGTCTAATGATGATGTAATAACATGACATGCAAAGTTGACTAACGTAATGTGAATGTAAATTTAAATCTAAGAGGAAAAGATTATAGATTTTCAGCACAAGAAATGTTACCTACCAACACACTGTATAATTGAAAGAAGGTTTCATTTGTTGTTTTATGTTTATGTTTGTCTTTGTTTATTGTTAAAAAGAAAAGAAAAAGAAAAGAAAAAGAAAAGAAAAAGACCACACCTGGAATACTGCATTCAGTTTTGGTTACCACACTATAAAAAAGATGTTGAGACTCTAGAAAAAGTGCAGAGAAGAGCAACCAGGATGATTAGGGGACTGGAGATTAAAACATATGAGGAACCTGGCATGGCTAGTCCAGTGAAGAAAAGGACCAGGGGAGACATAGCAGTCTTCCAATATTTCAGGGGCTACCACAGAGAGGAAGGATTCAAGCTATTTTCTATGGCACCCAAAGGGCCAGAAAAGGAACAATGGATGGAAACTGATCAAGGAGAGATTCAACTTGGAAATAAGGAGACATTTTCTGACAGGAAGAACAATCAACCAATGGAACAGCTTGTCTTGGGTGTTTCATCACTGGAGGCTTTCAAGAAGAAACTAAACTGCCATTTGTCAGAAATGGTGCAGGGTCTCCTGCTTGGGCAGGAGGTTGGACTAGATGACCTACAAGATCCCTTCCAACTCTGTTAATCTGTAATCTGTCTCCTGCTTGAGCAGGAGGTTGGATTAGAAGACCTCCAAACTCCCTTCCAACTCTCTTATCCTGGAAGAACTGTACAAGTATTTGTAAGGAAAAGCCTGGCAAAACCATTTGTTCCTTTTTAAAATGCTGCATTCACTTGATCGATTTACATGAAATTGCTTTTCAGTTTGGTAGCCACCCTGAGTAGAAGAGACATAAATTGGCAAAACACACCCATTCCAGGTGGCCCACAACATTTGGTAGATAAAACTACCCTAAGTTTTAGTTCTGTATTGCATGCTTCCTGCATTAAAAAAAAAAAGTTATTCAAAAGAGCTGACAAGTCAGAAGTATCTTTCCCCCTTCTTGAAAAATAAAAATAAAATAAAAGTGATGACTGATGAATTATCAACCTGCCTTGCTTGCAAAGGCACTTTTCCAAAAGATAGGGAAAGTTTCACTCCAAAGTACATAGAGTATTTACACACACTATTCTTCCTTATGTAACCAACGACAGGACTAAATAATCACCAGAAGCATGCAAAAAATAAATAAAATAAATCCATGCAGGCGATCCTCGACTAATGACTGTAATTGAGCCTGTGATTTTGGTTCTAGGTTGTGATGGCTATAAAACAGGTCACCATGTACAAAAGATTGTACAGCCTTTTTCACAGTGGTCATAAAATTAATACAGTGTTTGTAAAACAAATACAATGGTCGTTAAGTGAACCCAATGATCACTATGGGACAGTTTTCGCTGGGAAAAAAGCTCCATAAATTGAGATCGTATGACTGGAGGGCACTGCACATGGCCGTAAATGCAGGTCAATTGATGGGTGCCCCAAATGCTGTCATATAACCAGTGTATATTAGTGTAGTGTAGTGTGTATACATGGTCGTGTATATTAGAACTTCAAATTTGGGTCATGGGTCCCTCTTTTGGGGGTCCATCCTAATTTTGAACAATCTGGAATTAAACACACTCAAAACCATAGAAATGGTGGTAGAGTTTAGGAGAAACCCTCCCATACTACCACCTCTTACAATACTTGACAACACAGTATCAACAGTAGAGACCTTCGAATTTCTAGGTTCTATCATATCACAAGACCTAAAATGGACACCTAACATCAAAAACATCATTAAAAAAGCACAACAAAGAATGTGCTTTCTGTACCAATTCAGAAAGCTCAAACTGCCCAAGGAGCTGCTGATCCAGTTCTACAGAGGAATGTTTGAGTCCGTCATCTGCACCTCTATAACTGCCTGGTTTGGTTCTGAAACCCAACAGGACAAACACAGACTTCAGAGGATAATTAGGACTGCAGAAAAAACAATTACTACCAACCTGCCTTCCATTGAGGACTTGTATAGTGCACAAGTCAAAAAGAGGGCTGTGAAAATATTTCCAGACCCCTCACATCCTGGACATGAACTGTTTCAACTCCTACCCTCAAAACGACCCCATAGAGCGCTGCCCACCAGAACAATGACAGTTTTTCCCAAACACCATCACTCTGCTAAACAAATAATTCCCTCCAGACTGTCCAACTATTTACAAACTCTGCATTACTATTACTGTTAATCTTGTCATCATTCCTTATCACTCATCCCCTCCCACTTGTGACTGTATGACTCTAACTTTGTCGCTTGTATCCTAACGATTTATATTGACTGTTTCCTAGTATGATTTGATTGCTTATTGTACCCTATGACTAACATTAAGTTTTGTACCTGATGATTCTTGACTTTTGATGAATGTATCTTTTCTTTTATGTACACTGACAGCATTTGCACCAAGACAAATTCTTCGTGTGTCCAATCACACTTGGCCAGGAAAGAATTCTATTCTATTCTATTCTATTCTATTCTATTCTATTCTATTCTATTCTATTCTATTCTATTCTATTCTATTCTATTCTAATTCTTTGCTGTCACCGACAGGACACCTGGAGGAGTGAAGCTTAGGTCATCTAGCCAGGGAATTGGGTCAAACCTTGTTGAGTTGGGGATTCCTGGTGATGTCATAGCCCCGTTTCTTTATCCCCGTCGCTTTGGTGGCTGAAGGAGGGCACTCTCTGGAAGAGCAGGACCTGTTGGGGGGCAAAATGCCAACTTGGAGCCCGGGCGTAACCCCCAGCAGTCGAAAGAGGCTGCCCCCTCCTCTGCTTCTCAAGGACTTCAGCATCATGGATGGGAGGGAATCCTGCCTGGAGGAGATGCGGCACCTGCCCATTTTGGGGAGAAAAGAGAAGAGAGGTAAGCCAAACCGCAAGAGAGGTGGGATTGGCATGGGAGAGGAAAGGGCAGGAGGCTCAAAGGAAGGAGGGAGGAGAGTCATCTGCAAAGCAACCCACGGTAGCCGGCCCCTAAAAGCCCAGTCAAAGCAAAAGAAGAGCTGGATCTTACTTTCGTTCCTAAAGCGCTTTTCCTTTAGCCGGGATCGTCAAGAAAAAAAAAAAGCAAGCTGGGAGGGAAGGCGATTTTAGGAAAGCGAAAGGAAACCCCAGGAAGCAGATCGGTGGCCGCCGATCTTGGCAACCCGAAGATTGGCATTGGCAGCCGGAGGTCGCCTCCTCCTCCCTCCGCCGCCCACAATCCCCGCCTTCTCCCCCCCCCTCCCCCCCCCCAGCGTCGCTCTTCGGGAACCGGCGGCGATCGGGTCAGAAGGACGGTGGGATCTACCTCGGCGCCGCGGGCGGGAGAGAAGAACCCGTGCTTGGAAACATTTGGGGGGTGGGTGGGAGGGAGAAGGAGATCTAGTTTCCCCCCGGGGGGCAACATCTGCAAGGGCGCTGCTGACGGCTCCCCTTAATGGACCACGTCGGGTCAGCCAGATCTTGCCTTGGAAGGAGATGGAGGAGTCTGAGGGTCCACGGCCTGCGGTTTTTGGACAGCAGCTCCCCAGTTTTGGCCTGGGAAAGATGCTGGTGCTGGTGCGGGGGGGGGGGGGGGGGGNGAACATGGCTGGTTTTGTTCTTCATCCTGCAAGGGCGGTCAGAGGGTTGCAGAGCCTCTTCTCAGAAAATGGGGAGGGGTTTTTATTTTTTTTCAGGACAGGTTGGGAGGTCGTAAAGGCCAGTTGAGGACGCTGCTGCCAGTTTAACCTGGGGGGCGGGGGGGGGCATTTGTGCTAGATAGAGAAATGAAGGGAAGTGGCAGCAGATTGATTGGTTGTCTGACTGACTGACTGGCGGATGGTTTGGAAGTAGGCCAGAAGTAACATGAAGAGCATGCTCAAATATTTAGTTATTTGTTCATTGGAAGTAGGCCAAGATAGCAAGAGAAATAGCATGCTTATTTATTAGGAGGCCAGAAATAACACAATTATCTACCTGTCTCTCTATCTGCCTGCCTAACCCTAACCCTGCCTACCTGCTTTTATCTATCCATCCATCCATTTTTCCGTATCTATCCATCTCCATATCTCTCCATCCATCTTTTCATCTCCATATCTATCTATCCATCCATCCATCCATCCATCTCTCCGTATCTGTCAGCCTTCAAGATCTTCCTCCTTTCCTTTGCTTCTTTCTGGCTGTCATGAGTAACGGGGGTGGGGGTGTGTGGAAGGGGGAAATGTATGGGACGTGAGCTGAAAGTGTGACTAACTGATATTGTATAAACTGGGGAGGGTTTCTAATTCCTGCTTAGCTTTCTCTTCTCTGTGCAACTGCAAACCTTTATCTGAGTAAGCCAAGGTCA